>JAASAO010001666.1:0-59568 GCA_017311375.1 Mytilus coruscus
TATACCTTGTCAAAGACCCCTTAAGAAAAAAATCAGGCAAATTTCAATCTCTCACATGCTTTGTTTTAAACCCCTCAGATGCCAAATTGTGCCAGCATTTCCTCAATTTTACATATTAAAACAACAAAAGACCCATCAGAAACAAAAATGGGCACCCTTCAGATATATTTTGAGCCAATCGGGCCTAAGAATGTCCTGTCTATAAGTTCAATGACACTCTGGAAGGTTTACTAAGCATTTTATGTCATGTCAATGTTAATTGTTTACTTTTTTAAATATTTCTTTTTTAATAAACAATGTTTAACTATACCTCAGAAAAAGACGAATGATTTGTGCCTAAAGTTTTAATTGTTGTTTTAGTGTAGGTGTTGTCATGCAGAGGAAATAAATCAATAAAAGAGAGGCGAAAGATACCAGAGGGACATTCAAACTCATAAGCCGAAAACAAACTGACAACGGCATGGCTAAAAAAGAAGACCAACAGACAAATAATAGTACACAAAAACAACACAGAAAACTAAAGACTGAGCAGCACGGACCCTATAAAAACTGAGGTTGATCTCAGGTGCTCCGGAAGGGTAAACAGATCCTGCTCCACATTTGGCACCCGTCGTGTAACTCATGTTATTACAAATCCGGTAATAAGTCTAATTCGGTAGGTCACATTCAGGAAAATAATTTATGTCTAGGCCACCTGACTGGATCATTGAAATGGTATATAATCAATGGTACATTTGCGTGTACAATGAATGAGGTTTGATTCTTTGTTAGATGGACCTTTAAATAGATTTACCTTTGTAAGCTACCTATTGAAAGAGCACTGATAGCTATCACAAGTGAATCAAATCATTTACGGGGCGATACACACAGACGATTGAAAAATCTGTAAGACTTGTTTATAAGTTTATTTTAAACTAATAAATATGTGCATCTTACAAGGTGTAGCAAGTTTGTGTTATGAAATCCAGCTTTTCTATTTGGTTTACTATGAATTGAATTAAATAACTTGGTAAAATAGTTACTTGAAAAGTTGTCTTCTTACATTTCAGAATGAGGTCCTCAAAGGGGACATATATACGTGTAACATATGATATCTTTCACAAGTGGCAGATCCAGGACTTTCATAAAGGGAGGAAGATACGGAGGAGTAGATTAAAAAAGCAGGCTGTCAAAAATAAAAAAAAAAAAGAACTAAAAACACATTTTTCAACATAAGATGCATCCCTGATACGCCCATGTTCACGAAAATCTACAATATTATTTTCTTCTCCTAAAGGTCATTTAATGTAACACACAAATATAGATTTTACGATACTTATATTACTGTCTGAGTAATGAAAAGTAAAATAACAAAAATGCCGAACTCCATGGAAAATTCAAATCGGAAAATCAAACAAACGGAAAACAACTCTCATGTTATATATATATTCAACAGAACTAACTAAAATTACCTTTAAAAATAGTCCTCTTGGTTAAAAGAATTTCCATTTTCGTTTCCTTTATAAACATTAACGATTGTCGACAAGTCATTTCTACATACGGGTATCTAGTATGTAATACAATACCCTTCAATGCAATGCAATATATGTTTATTGAACCGATAACAAAAGATCAACTTCAATAGAGTTTAAACGTATAAGCGCCATGCAAACTTTTGTATGCTTCTTCCTATGTTAGCGTTTACTTATAACGCGAACCTTTACGAAATAACGCAAACATTTGAGTCATCTTATTTTTATTTAGATTTCGAGGGAAGCAGTTGAAAATGGAGGAATTAGTGTCAGGAAGCCGCGTGCATTAATTTGTATCACTCTTTACAATTATTACAAAGTCAAATTCTAGAGTGTTAAGCACACAATCATGGCATAATATTGAAAGAACAAAGAAAATTGGGTAAATTGAAGTTGTATCGAAAAGAAAATTAAAAACCGAACTGTTAATGAGGATCTGGTTGGGGTCCTTCATTTCTGTATTCTTTAATTTCTTATGTCGTTTTCTCTATTCTTTATATGTTTTGTCAATTATTCTCTATTCTTTTTATGTTTTGTCAATTATTCTCTATTCTTCTTATGTTTTGTCAAGTTATTCTCTATTCTTTTTATGTTTTGTCAATTATTCTCTATTCTTTTTATGTTTTGTCAAGTTATTCTCTATTCTATTTATGTTTTGTCAATTATTCTCTATTCTCTTTTATGTTTTGTCAATTATTCTCTATAGATGTGATATTTTGATAATATGCTCAACGTATAAAAAGATGAAATGTGATTTATAGCCTATCCTTTTCTACATACTAAATTAAAAAAAAAAACTACCTGTCATTTAGAATCTTTTGGAAAGTTGAATTATTGCCACTAAAAGAAACTTCAAGCAATAAATATACAATATTAGGTCAATGTCAGGAAAATATAAACTTTTTGTATGAGGATCAGAAACTGGGAAGGGCGAGGTTCTACCGAGCCCTTCCCCAGTTTTGCGCCGAGTACAAAAAAATTTTTTTTATGACATTGACCTAATATTGTTTTGCTACTGCAACTTATATTAATGCATTGATAGCTTTTTAATTCGTTACACAAATGTCAAACTTATTTTCATCCCTTAATGGACCCCTGATTGTACAGAAAGTGTTCCATGATGAAATTGACATTATAAAAAAAATATAGCTATGTTACTATATTTAGGAAATGAACACAACTAGTTGCAGTATAAAATCAGTATGGAGATCAATACTGTTATTTTCAGTTTTTACTTTTGAGACGACCCCGTACATCTTACCTGTCGCAGTCGTTCTCAACTGTAGGTGTAGACAGTTGTTGGAAAGGTCTATTATGTATAATTATAAATCAATATTTAAATGAATTTGAAAATTAAGCTATGTATTATTTTTCAATTCGATTGAAATCGATCTAATTTGAGTAAATAGACCAACAAAATTGCTACGTATCAAAGCAAATGTATTTCGAATTTTTCAGTTAATTTCATCTATGATATTAAGACATATTAAGTATTCTGTTTGTCTATTTCAACAGATTAAGATCATGTTGATAAGACCCTGAAGACTATGAAGATCATAGATTTAAAATGTTTCACTAAAACATGAATAAATTTCTACGTAGTGTTTTCTTGGCTTTTGTTTTTCATGCGGAGTTTCTCCTACGGCAGTTGAGTTGTCAACTTTTTTTCTTAATTAGAAAGCAAATTGTATAACGCTATATAACTAACGACTGAACATTCCAGCTGCGCGTGCATACGGAGTATATATCTCCCAGTTGATACGATATTCCCGGGCTTGTATTTCCTATCATGATTTCCTTGATAAAGGATTGCTGCTTACACGGAAGCTATTAAACAAAGAGTTCCAATGGTGAAGTTGAAATCATCCCTTCGTAGATTTTACGGACGTCATCACGGGTTGGTTGACCGTTATGGAATAACCGTTTCACAGATGATATCGGATATGTTCCTTGTGTCTTAACTACAACCCCTTTCCCTTTTCACGAAAGTGACCTACCGAATTAGACTATTTACCGGATTTGTAATAACATAAGTAGCACGACAGGTGCCACATGTGGAGCAGGACCTTCCGGAACACCTGGGATCAACTCCAGTTTTTTTGTGTGGGGTTCGTGTTGCTTAGTCTTTAGTTTTCTATGTTGTTTCTATTGTACTATTATTGTCTGTTTTTCTTTTTTTTTAGCCATTGCGTTGTCAGTTTATTTTCAATTTATGAGTTTGACTGTCCCTTTGGTATCTTTCGTCCCTCTTTTATTGTCTGTTTGTCTTTTTTTTAGCCATGGCGTTGTCAGTTTATTTTCGATCTATGAGTTTGACTGTCCCTTTGGTATCTTTCGCCCCTCTTGAGTGTCTTTATAGAATCGTATGACATGTGATACTTGTCTATTTGCAGGATATATCCTTGCGGTCATAAAGTTGTCGACGACAACGTACTCAGAATCTGAAATCAACCTATTAGATTGGTGGATTTGATGTTCGTGCAAATACTTTGTAAGCCGATTTTGGGTACAGTTACGTTCCTTTTAAAGTTTTACCCCAGTTAATCGGTTTATGAGATTTGAACACCAATGAACAACTGCCGCCTAAATTTATGTTTTGGTAAAAAGTAAACCACTGAATTTCCTTCCATTATTTAATGCAGATGACGATTGTACAAAAATTTGATATGTGTTCAAAGCTTTCGTCAATAAATCTAATCCCACTGTCTGTTCGTAACTCTAGTCAGTTTGACCCAAAACTACAGAAATATTGTAAAGTTATAATTTTAATATCTCCTTCACAAGAACTTACCAGTATTTTAACCCACTCAAGGTGGTACAAAACACTACAGAGAGATAACTCTCTAAAATCAGCTAAACGTTTTAATCACATTCTATTGTTAAGAAAATAAAAAAACTTCTCAATGATCAAAAGTGTTTGTCAAACTGCTATATATCCAATTACTTTTTCCAATAATGTTTCTGATTCAAAATTTTAGAATCTTATCAAAGGGTAAAAGTAAATAATTTGTCGGATTTTTATGAAAATTAAACGAGTCGAGTTAATTTTAGTCGAGATGTTAGGTACCACCTTAACTTTCAAGTAATGAAATTTCATTTTGTATATGGACTAATGATCAAATTACTGTTAACTTTAGGAATATAAAAAAAAAAACAGTTTTATATCTCTTGAAATATTTTTCAGGAACTATACAAGAAGTTCCTTTAAAAGAGAAAATATGTACAAATAATATTTTTCCTAAAGTAATAAGATTTATTTTCTGCCAAGAGACAAAATAATTTATTCATCTTTTCAATAATTTTCCCAGTAAGTTTTTTTCATATTGTTCTCTACAATATTTGAAATACAAGCCAATATTATTTTCCTGGTCTATCGCTTAGGTTGATTCCCTTTACACAATTCAAGCTTTCCTGTCTATAACCCCACTGTATGATTTATGTTTGATATCAATCCTGAACATCGTATTTGGAATTACAAAATTAAGTAGTATCGCCTGCCAGTTAAAAGAATTCTTATTCTGCTATGTTTCCCATCGGTTTTTTTTTTATCGATTCTTTAATATTGTTATTGCTTTCTATTTGCGTGGTCATGATTTTACCGATCACCAAACATAGTAAAGCCGATAAAAGATTACCCTCATAGACATCTTATATCCTACCATTGTTTAATAACACGTTTTTCAATATCGCTATATAAAGTGTCGATCCATCATATAAATGAACCATTAAATAAAAAATGTTTCAAAACAAAAAAACAAAACATTCCATTTAAGAGATTCATACGCTTTAGGAAAATCAATCATGGCTATTTGATCCTTCAAGTTTGTATATGTTAATATAATCTTGTATCTTTTTAAGATAAGATCCAATAAGTCTATACTTGACACATGCAGTCTTATTGAATTATTTAAACATTTGTCCTAGCGGGGAGTTTTATATCTGAATATACAATATGGGCTTTGCTTATTAATGAAGACTGTTCGGTGTTCATTTCTGTGTCATTTGTGCTCGTTTGGAGAGTTGTCTCATTGACAAGCATACCGCAACTGCCTTGTTATAATATCTTCTTTAATAAGCTGTGATAGGATCTTCAATATTTATGTTAGGGCGTAAAAACAAGTTTCAGGGCAATGTTCCAAAGAAAAAATTGACGATGATTAACAAGGGACAAATGACTTCCGTTTGTTAATACTCTTATGCATTGGTAATATATGTAAATGTTTGATCTTCATATCCAAATTTAAGAATATTAATTCTATGTGTTTTAACTCGCACAACATTGTGATGGTTTACCCGTCTAATTCGGGAGATTTTTCAATTTTAATTTATAAACGACTTCTGAGCATTCATGGTAAACTGTGTATACTCGTCTGATGTTTGTCTTTAGTCTACTTTAGCTTTATGTATCTTTGTAAATTGATAACCTTTAATAGTAGTTTGAAGTTTTTTTCATTAAACTTCTTTCTTTCTCTATTAAGTTTTACATATTTAAGCTTGCTGGTAATGTTAATCTAATTAAAAAATAAATTTGTCAAATGTCAAAACTGTAAGACGTAGAATCAATATGACAATACAAATTAGAAGATGTGGTATGATTTCCAATGATGAACCAGGGGTATGCCTAACTAAGAACGTCTCGTCATTTTATCGAAAATTTTATCGGAAGATACTAAGACCTTGTTGATGATTATTCCGTATCAACTTTACAAAGAATACACGATGGTATTGAAGTATAGATTCTAGGTACTTACATGGTTTACAATCTTAAGGGCGTACTAAATTATAATCCTGGTACCTTTGATAACTTTTTATGGTATTTGTCTTTGTGAATATTACTTCAAGAGTATAGTCCATTTTTGGGTTATTTCCATTTGAAGTGGCTACATACTTATATATCCTGTCATTGTGTTATTGTGCTATGATGAATTTTGCATTCGTGTCTTTCATTTCTGCTAATGTGATATGGCTGTATGCGTTTTTGTGTAATGAATGCATCATATTTGATTTGATTTACCAATATAGTGGACGTAGAAAACTTGTAATCAACCAAATATAAGTTGGCATATTCAACAATACTATAAACAGCTTATTATCTTCTAATTAATCAATATAAATGTACCGAATAACAACAAAAACCTTATTTAAGATAATCAAACTTTAAAGAAACTCTGCTTATTTTCTAGTGAGATCACATACTGCAAAGTCTAACCATCCTTTGTTCTAAGATTAGACAATTAATTATGTATTTATCTTTAATGGTATACATTTGTCATTGAGCACAATATAAACAAATGTAATCGTCTGAACACAAGTCTTGAACGAAAAAAAGCGAGGGTTTACACATAAAGTAACTGTACAAAAAATATGTTTTTCATTTTTTTCAGTGAATGCTTTGTTTAACTCGGTCAAATCCTTGTTAGATTAATTGGTAGTGCAATATGTAATGTCAGTTCAATTACTATGATCAAACTTGCACTTTATAGTTCGTATATTCTATTTTGGGATCGAATTTAATGAGGATCATATTTAAGTTTGTTTCAAAACAGGCGGAATTAGCTAAAGATCAATCAGACTTTATTTAGATGGATGTGTCTTAAAAAATTAATACAGTAGAAAAAAGAAATTTTTGGGAGTAAAAGATTGGAAAGAGAAACGTATTTTCTGTTTATTAATCATTTTAAATTTAGGTACTATAACATCTTCCTCGGTTCATCTTTCTCTAAGCATATCATTGAGGGAAAAATTCAAAAGCAATTAATCTAAACTCAATAACCCTTTTAGTTATGATTTTCATACACCGATTTGAAAGTACACAATATGTAAAAGTCTTAATCGTCACTAATTAAATAGAAAATGGGAATAAATTTAACACAAACGATAACAAAATCTACCTTTAAATCGCAATTTAAGAATAAGTCTAAATATAAAAAATGTAATTCATTTAAAACATACCAAAGGCATTTTCCCTCTTTCTTTACCCTACAAGAAACTTTCCTAGGAGCCGTGGATTGTGGAATATCGTCCACATTTCTAAAACGTTCACGGAAATTGATTGCGTCATGTGTTAAAACAGTTATTGGCCAATCAAATCGGTATATAGGATTTAATCTGCACGGCTCGTGTGACCCTTGAACCGGGACTCCTACGTCGTTCGGGTTAATATACTTACTTGCTTGGTCAATAACTATATCAAATTGAAAACACTTCTCTGGCTCAGATTGTGAAAATTGGTATAGTATATAACATCAATGTCAACACAAAGTCCATACATTGAGACATTAGTGAAGCACGAAGGAAACAATGGAAAAGAAAGTTCACTTTATACTACACCATTTCATCATTTATGAAACGTTCATAGGAAAATATGTTTCATATAACCCAATGAAATAGTTCTGCATAATTTATTTATTATACAGTGTATTTGAAATACTAAGGCTCTTCTACCTTAGGAATATCATACAATAGCTGTTTAGGAAATGTTGGTCCTTTACTCTCTAACTTCGTATTTGGCCTTTTTAACTTTCTTTTTTTTTCGGGCGTCTCTAATGAGTTCTTTGTAGACGAAACGCGCGACTGGCGCAAATACAAAATTGCAATCCTTGTGTCTATGATGAGTTTATTAAGAATATGTTAGTAGTGTCTTACAATTATATCAACCAACTTTATGTATTGTTCAACATGAAGAGTGCAGAGGAGCTCCAACAAGATAGAACGATAAGGAATTAATGTTTTTTCAAAGTTTGTGGTTATACTCCTTATCATGCATATTCATGTTATGTGCAATAATAATAAGAAAGTATTGTTCAAGTATTCAATACATAACCGAACATTTTAGTCATCATATTTCGTTCTTAACTTTATAGTTATGTTGGGACTGATTGGTTTGGCTATATACTTCAATCAGCTAGGAAATGTATACAACACACAAACCTTGAAAAGTTTTATAGAATGACTGGACCTTGACATATAATATGTAAAAGTGTGTTATAGAAAATGAAACACTGTGCTATTTTTTTTATTAAGTCGCTAAAGAAGTTGTAACAATAAACTTTGTCCACGACTCATTCATATTTTCTGTTAGGATGTCATCTCGTAAATATTAGCACTGAACCCGGCTTTGTTGACGGTACCGTCCGTTGTCATGATAATAGCTATACAATTTCCGATCGATCGAACTTCTGGTGGTAGTTCCTCACCAGTAAAGCTACCTAAAAGTCTGTCCGAATTAACACCACATTCATAGACATAGAACAAATAAAAGAATGGTATGTTATGAATTCATACTAGATGCATTTGACTCTAAATAACAAAACACACTGCTTTCTGTCTTATAAAATTTTTGAGTGTGTTTTTGTCAAATACAAAAATAGTAGTATACCGCTGTTCAATAGTCATAAATCGATTTAATTGAAACAAATCCGGGTGATAAACCAAACCAAGTGAAACACATCAACTTTATGAGGAAAACAACGGACCAACAGAAACACAAAACTACTTCAAAAACAAAAGCGAACATACATAGAAATTGACCATTATATAACATCTGTTATATTTCTGACTTGGTACATAAAGTACTAGTTTATGTTTGGATGCAAGTCTGCTAATGTTTGGATGAAAGTTTTAGCTTATATTTGGTTGAAGTCTTAGTTTATGCTTGGTTAAAATTCTTGTCTTATGTTTGGGTGAAAGTCTTAGCTTATGTTAGGATGTAAGTCTTAGCTTGTGTTTTGATTCAAGTGTTAGCTTATTTTTGGATGAAGGTCTTAGATTGAATGTTGAGTTTAGCCTTCGTGGTTGAGGTTGAGCAAACAAATAAATAAAGTACAATTTGGACATGATAATAATCAGCAATTAAATCATCATCGCAATGTATTTGATTTTAGTTAAGGACGAATTCCTAGATTATATCACGGGACTATAAACACAGTGGTTGTTTCTTTTTTATATTGAGTCCTAAGAAGACAAAATTGAAAATGGAAATGGGCAATATGATGAAGACCAGAGAGCAGATAACAGCCGAACGCCATCAATGAGTCTTCAAGGTACCGAGAAAACCCCGTACCCGGACGTGGTCATCAGATAGCCACTTAATAAAATTGTGTACTAGTTCACGTCACCCTTAACTCCAAAATAGGTATAGAAATAAACTAAAATAGAAAAAAAAAGCATACAAGACTAACAAAGGCCGGAGACCCTTGACTTGGGACAGGCACAAACATGAAATGGGGTTAATACCGATATAACATGTTACTTTTATTATTCTTCCTTAGTTTATTTATTTTGAATTTACATTGTATCATAGGTCAAATTTATTTGTTCAGTGTATGTTCAATGGTGTTAATATGTCCTTTGATTGAGTTAAGCTATTTCAGTTGATATTTTATAGTGTGTTTTCTATGTTGTGATGTTACACTATTGTTTCAAAAAAGGGTGAAGGTTTGGTACCATTAAAACGTTTAAACCCGCTGCATTTGTTTGCACCTGTCCTAAGTCAGGAATCTGATGTTCAGTAGTTGTCGTTTGTTGATGTGGTTCATAAGTGTTTCTCGTTTCTCGTTTTTATATAGATTAGACCGTTGGTTTTCCCGTTTGAATGGTTTTACACTAGTAATTTTGGGGCCCTTTATAGCTTACTGTTCGGTGTGAGCCTAGGATCCGTGTTGAAGACCGTACTTTGACCTATAATGGTTTACATTTATAAATTTTGACTTGGATGGAGAGTTGTCTCATTGGCACTCATACCACATCTTCTTATATCTAATTAAACATGTTTTGTGAGATCTCAACCGTCCCTTTGTACCTCTAGCCAATGTAGAATAAAGTAACACATATCAATACGCACAGTAAAACTCAATTTAAAATAAGTCCGAGTTCGATGTTAGAATAGGTCACAAGAAACTAACCAAAATGACAATGATACATAAATTAACAAAGAACTACTTGCAGTTACTGACATGCCAGCTCCAGACCATAATTAAATTGATTGGAATATTATGCTTTCATCAAACGAAAATCAAGTACATTTCATACCGTTAGGGATATTAGTATCATATTATTATAAAATATATGAGAAAAACATAACCCGTATCATGCCAACAACTGGTTTTAGAATAAATGTAGTACTATTATATTGTGCTGTGTTGTTTAAGCATTTTCGTAGTAGCAAGAAGGTATACTATGTTCAAGTTTGATAAAAAAGATGGACAAAAGATACCAGCGGGACAGTCAAACTCATAGATTAAAAATAAACTAACAACGTCATAGCTAAAAATTAAAAGACAAACAAACAAATAAGAGTACACAAGACACAACATAGAAAACTAAAGACTGAGCAACACGAACCCCACCAAAAACCGGGGTGATGTAAATAATGTTATTAAAGCTTCAGATACGGTTTTGGTTTTCCGTGTTGTCGTATGAGGTTATCTTTAGTACATCACATGCATGTTTAGGTAGTTCGATAATAATTACATTGGCAATCGTACAAAAAAAGCAAAATCACCAAAATACTGAACTCCGAGGAAAATTATATGCTGACATGTCTATTGTGAAAGAAACGATCTTAATGAAAGTTGCTTTTAAAATGGAATTGTAAAGAGTACAAATATTCCATTGATTCGATCGTCAAGGGAAATCTTATGTAGACGAAACGAGCGTAGGCAGGTACAAAATGTAGCTATAATGAGTTTTGAAATATGACTTTATTTATAAACAGCTTCAACAGAACAACAATTATACATTCAGACACCGATGATGTTTCAAAATTAAAGTTTATAATATTTGATTGATCAATATTTCTAATATAACGTGTTCTTTATAACATTAACTAATTTATCTCTCAAATTACCATCAATCTCTTACATTAAAAATTCGTCTGAATTGATAAAGCGCTCCAGTATCTGTAAATTGTATTGGCTCAAATTTATTTGCTTTCCATCTTGAATAACAAATAATCGTTTTCTATGCGCTTTATCATCATTGTTCAAACAGTTCGATATAAGTAACAATAATGTGAAATAGAGAGTCAAGTTATCGAATTGATGTCGTGTCATCGAATATTCCCTCTATATACATGTGATTTATAAAAAAACTGCTTTATTAATGCTGTCTGGATATTCGTTTAAACTTTCTGTCTATTCGAAATAACATTAAATTTGGTGCACACTTCATAACCCTCGTAGCGTGTGCAACAGATTTTTTTTAATGTTATTTCGAATAGACAGAATAGACAAAAAATATATAACAGTCATTCCTTATAATTTAATTCTACATTCAATTTTAAGCCGGAATAAATCATGAGAAAACGTCGATGAAGTCATAGTCACATGACAAAATGATGTCTATGAGCTGATAAACAACATATGGTTAGCCAATAAGAAGACGCGTTACATTCAAAATCAAATTTCTATCAAATAAATTTAAATTTGATATCACCTTTACATAGTCAAAGCTGGATTCTAAGTCGAAGTGTGTGAATCGTAAGGCGACATTGTTCCCAATTCCAGGTTTAATCGTCCAAGTCACGTTCAGGTTGTATTCATACTTATCTGGGAAACCTGGTGAAGATATATTCTCCAGAAATGTTTCTAAAAGTAAATAAAATGAAATTGAAATATTTTCTGTAAATCCTAAATAAAATAATGTTTGTTATAATTTTTTTTTATATAGAAATGTTTTACAATAATGGTTGATGATATTAATGGATTATCGCAACAATATAGTTATGGAATTTATAAATGTTGATATTTACTTTTTTTTTATTTTGGTTTGAAAGTCGCATTGATCTTCATCCATAAGGTATGACATCTGCGCATGAGTGCAATAAGAAATTGTGAAATTCTTTTTGAACGTTTTAGAATTGATTTGAGATCGTTATTTTACAGTTGTTTTTATATTTAGTTATTTCGTAAATAAATTCTGATTAAAAAAAAAAAAAATAAGACTAGTGAAAATATGGGAAATACCACTTGTCTTTTACGTCTCTTTTCATACTTGTGGTTCAAGTAACAAAATTCCAAAATAATTAAATTTGCACAAAAAGAAAACAAAAAGTCATATTCAGTAAGAAAAAAATAAAATTTTTTTGTGATTGTTTGTATGATATGTTTAGATTTTTTTTCTTTACATTATAAAAATTATTTTTAACATGGGAAGAAGAACCTGTTTACCCAACAAGAACACTTGAGTTTACCTCGGCCATTTATATGGTTTGTGTTCATCAATTATAGTTGTTACATGTAGTGTTTGCTGTGTGCTTGTTGGTTTATTAGTCGTTTTGCCATGTTTGTGTTAATTTTGGTTCTTTCAAAATTGCGTAGTCGGTTAATCTTAAACTAATGAGCTGTAGGAATTAAAATAAAAATTAAAAATTAAGGGAAAATTCCACCCTTATCAAAAAGCAACACCAAAAGCTCAAACACATCAAACGATTCGCAAAAGACTGTCATATTCCTGAATTGATGTTCCTCTGAGTACTTTTTCTAACGTCATATCCTTGTAAGAAATAGTAAGGAGTTACCAACATTGAGCGTGGATGTAGTTAAACGTGTTTTTATCAAATTTAAAAGGGAAAATGGGTTTTACTTGGAAAATGATCGAATCCTATCAAACAAAAAATGCAAGAGAAGCTTATTACTTAAAGAAACATGACCGAAATGACCGTAGAAAATTAATAAATATCATAATGAACATGGACATACATGTAATTGTTAGATCTGGAAAATAACTTAGAACATAATTATATAGTTCTTTCCTTGAAATAAAATATCCTGTTTAATTGACACTTACATCTCCAAAAAGGTCATAATAAATGTTCCCTATTTATTGAAAAAAAAAAAAAATGCAGATATAAAAAGATTCGGTTAGGAAATTTTGAATTATGTTGGGTTTTTATCATTCATGAATGAATCGTGGATAATTGTTAAAACTAAAATGATAAAAAAATTACCGTCGATTATTCCGTAATTTAAGCAAACATGACCATTGGGTGACGGATTACATCTTGTTTTCTCTGAGCAAGGATTGTTTGACCAGCATCTATCTGCCTTTTGAAAGAGATTGCACGAGGTAGTTTAACTGACACTGTATTGAAATTCACAGTTAACAAAAAATATTTTATGGATACCATCTTGTGCTATTATATTAATTAACGCAAGGTTCATTGCAATTCGGATTAGATTTTTTTTATTTTTTTCTATTCCTCATTTTGTTTATAGTTAAATAGTTCCGTTCCCGCTAAAAAGTGACATGACAGTAACATCAATTAGTGTATTACCCAGTCCCTGTTGTTTCACCCATATTCGAAATAGCAGAAGAATTAGAAATGTATTTCAAAAATATAATACGGTAACTGTAAAATGTACCTTTTGTACAGTTCATTTGCTTTTTAAAAATACATTGATAAAGATGAATTACTTTTATTTTATCCGAAAATGCTAACAGGGCATTCTAAACACATAAGAAAGACGTAAAAAGGTAAAAACAAGCAATAATTTAGGAAACTATCTCCATCTCTTTTCAACAATTTAATTAATAAATTCATATTTTTATCTATTTATTAGATAGAAAAATTAATCTAAATATTAAAGAAAACATGAACGATCCTTACCATTTTCCAGTCTGAAATGTCTGAATAGCTAAACCATGGTGTACTAACCAACTGACTTTCTAAGTTCGAATCAGACAAGAGCTCGCACTTAAGAAAATCCTTTTGAAAGTTTAAACCTTTGCAATTCTTTATTCGTAAGCATTCTCGGATGCACATTTTAGGACCAATATTATCACGAGTTAAGATAATGCGAGAGTTCATTTTCTTGTTATTTTGAAAATTTCCACTGTTTACATTATCTTGGCAGCAAATCCTAATTTTAAGACACATAATATAAAAATAAAGATTCTCATTTTAGCTGAAAACAAATCACAGTTATGTTTCAAGTCTTCTAACTCGTTTTAATTTATCTTTGTCAGTTTAATCAGGTTTTAATTGAAATTAATTAAATCAAATAGATCAAAAACGAGATTGTTAATATTTTGTTTGAATTAGGAATAATGCATCCTTTATGCTGTCAACTACCTTAACCTATGAATATTGATATGATTTCATAAAAGTTATAGAACAATAAAGAGATCTGGTGTTAATCCCAATTAGATCATTAGCAACAGAGACCAAATTAGCAACTATTTGTTCTCGCATGCCTGTGATATGTTCCAATTCATATTGGCAATCAGCGAGTAAAGATTTTTTTTATATGTATGAAAACCTTCACTGTTCTTAAATTTGATTGCTCTTTTGATAGATAAAAATAACTAAATATGATCATGAATTGTATTTATTAATAACCACTTTCGGTCTTGCATCATATTGATACTTAAAATTTGATTTTGCGCAAAGACGTTGTGTCTTGGACTAATTATTACGTCGTTACATTTAATACGTTGGAGATATACTGATTGATACGTAAGTTTCGGAGGCCCTTGTTTCTCTGTTATTCTTAATTGGATTTTAAACTGTATTTCATTGCCTGAAAGTTATATTATATTGGTAATTGACGTTTGATTTTGAAAGTTATTTTAATTTCTGTTTGATGAGTCAAATTCTTCGAGTTTGATGTTTAACTTTTGAACAATATGATGTGAAACCACTGACCAATATTATTGAAATATAACGCACTGGATAACTTTTAAAACCCTGCCAACATTCTTTATGTGCCTGTTCCAATGCAGTAGCATGTACTCAAGTGTTTGTCAATAGCAACTGTTTGCCAGAATTGTTTTCAGCTTTTTTTTTAGTTCGAATTAGGTCGGTTTTTTTAATGATTTTGTTTGTCCGCCCTGTAGTTGTTTAGATTTTATGCCTTGGATGTACGTATTCTTGATAATTTTCTCGTTAAAATTATTTGAAACTACACGATCCTTATTTTCATATGAAAGCAATCTTCGAAACTGAAACATCCTATCTTTGATTGATAAGTGTTACATAATATTCTTTTGATTCATTGTTTTGCATCTCTAATGGCTTCCACCATGTGGAAAGATCTTAGTGTTATTTCCGTTTCACCTTTGCCTTTAATTTGCTTTTCAAGGGATCAAAAGATTAAGACCATTGTTCAACACGACGGTTAGTTTCGAAGTGAAGATCATTACGCCATTGTACAAACTTTAATAGTGATTATCTCCATTTCAGTACGGTTGTAGCTTTCGGTATACAAAAATATTGATTTGAGCTTCTTTTGACCTTCGTATAGATATGTTGGCAGCAAGAGCTGTAACATTGTATACTGAAGACCTCCATGCTAGTTTAACCCTGCCACCTACTCAATTTGCCTGTCCCAGGTCAGGAGCCTGTAATTTAGTGGTTGTATATCATGTTTGTTTTCCGTTTATTGTTTTTTTTTTACATAAACCAGGTCGTTAGTTTTCTCGTTTGAATTGTTTTACGTTTGTTATTTCGGGGATTTTTAAAATTGACTATGCGGTATAGTTCTTGGTCATTGCTTAAAGCCCTACGGTGACCTATAGTTGTTAACTTCTATATCAGTTGGTCTTTGGTGGAGAGTTGTTTCATTTGTAATTATCCACATCTTATTTTTATTCTCAGGTTTTTTCTACGTCTTACAATATTATTCCAATTTTAACTTTTGACGGATTCAGCTCGAAATTACCATTAAGGATGAAGCTTAATTTAATGTACATGTACATCTTAATTCTTTTGATAAAAGTAACTGTTAAAAATTCCTAAAAATTTACCAAAAACACCTAAGGTAATTTATTCCTGAGGTACAAAAGCCTTAGCATTTCAAAAATTAAAAGTTAAATGAAAACAGTTAATTTAATACCATATCAATGATAAATTATGTCAACACAGAAGTGCTGACTCTTGGGCTGTTGATACCCTCAGGGAATAAAAACTCCACCATTAGTGGCATCGACCCAGTGTTTGTAAAGGCATGTAACTTAATCGAGTTACCTGCTATTTAATGTTTAACTATAGCAAACGGTAAAATAAAGTTTTATATATTTTAAATTTGATTACTATGTTTATGTATACAAAATAAGTAGATTGTTTACGTAAAATTGATAATCAAGGATAAAATCCCATTTAGAATCGTGTTCTGAGTGCACACAATTTATCTTTTAGATTTCATTGCTGAATTAAACATAACTCCCAAAGGGACCTGAAATTGCTTTAGATCATTGTACGCATTTGAAAGTGCAGTGTTTATAATTTCTCTTATGTATTACCAATACAAATTACAGCATGACCATTACGTTTTTCGAGTACTCTTCACTGTTTCGCATTGTAAAGAAGTGTGAACATATGTATGGAACTAAACCTTTACATGTAAACCAAGCTAGTCATGTCTGCTCATTAGACTCTCAATAGTATGTTCGTTCATATTCTTTCTATCTATTTCTGTCTTAGAACTACATAAAAAAGTTGTGTGTGTTGTTGAAAGTTGTCTGCTATTAGTTATATGGTTCGCTACTGACCCCTACGGATCCATAGAGTGTTAGTAAAATCCATAGGAGGCCGCATCCCCTTCCCTTTTCACGAAAGTGACCTACCGAATTAGACTATTTACCGGATTTGTAATAATATAAGCAGCACGACGGGTGCCACATGTGGAGCAGGACCTTCCGGAACACCTGGGATTAACCCCAGATTTTGGTGGGGTTCGTGTTGCTTAGTCTTTAGTTTTCTATGTTGTTTCTTGTGTACTATTATTGTCTGTTTGTCTTTTTTTAGCCATTGACTTGTCAGTTTATTTTTGATCTGCGGCAATATGCGCAATAGATTCTCCATAGGCGGTAATGTTAACGTTTTCTTCTGTTGCTCAGGCCATATCGTAAACTTGGATATGTTTGATAGCTCATTTTGAAGCTGAGACACTTGCACATGTGTTGTGCGATTTTCGGGGTGGCAAGTGTGATTCGTTTTCCCGTCAAGTGCCCAACCCCGAAAGATAGTGAAAAATGTCACTCTCCATAGGAAAAAATTTCTGGGGTCAAAATTCTGACCATAAAACTCATTAAAAAATATATCCTTTGTAATTATTTGTTAAGGTTTATTTTTGTATACTTTTTTCGACATCACATCAGCTCTATAAAACACCAGTCCTAGTTCATTTATGTCAATTTTTTAAATCACAGCTCCCACATATGCATGGCGGACTAATTTTTTAATGAGAGTCAAAAATCTGTGTTCCTCATCTCAAGGTCCATTAGGGATATTATCCCATCTATGAGTTTGACTGTCCGTTTGGTACCTTTCGTCCCTCTTTAATTGTCTGTTTGTCTTTTTTTTTTTAGCCATGGCGTTGTCAGTTTATTTTCGATCTAAGAGTTTGACTCTACCTTTGGTATCTTTCGCCCCTCATGAGTGTCTTTATAGAATCGTATGACATGTAATACTTGTCTATTTGCAGGAGCTATCCTTGCGGTCATAAAGCTGTCGACGACAACGTACCCAGAATCTGAAATCAACCTATTAGAATATATAGTGGATTTGTTGTTCGAGCAAATATTTTGTATGCCGATTTTGAGTACAGTTGCGTTCCTTTTAAAGTTTTACCCCAGTTAATCGATTTATGAGATTTTGACACCAATGAACAACTGCTGCCTCAATTTATGTTTTGGTAAAAAGTAAACCACTGAATTTCCTTCCATTATTTAATGCAAATGACGATTGTACAGTTACGTTCCTTTCAAAGTTTTACCCCAGTTAATCGATTTATGAGATTTGAACACCACTGAACAACTGCTGCCTAATATTAATAATCTTCACTTTTCATTTTGTATAGAAAAAAAAAACAACATCTAACTTGAAGATAACTATTAATACTTTATACATATTTAGAAAATATTTCAATAGGATAGATCATGTAGATAGTAATAAATTTAGACTCACGATTTAATTTTAAGGAGAATTTTATTTTTAAAGATATGAATCACCCTTTTACGTATTCCGTGCTATTTTTAGTTTCTAAAAACTTCCTCATTCAACCAACAAAATGTCGCCTTCCACAATTTTGATTACTTTTACAGCTTTAACGGCAAACACGGTAAGTTTAGAATAATTATTTGCTTTATGCTTGAACCTTTCAATTCACTAAAACAAGTTTGATAAAAACTGATTAGTTTTCATTTTAAAAATTTAAATATAAGAAGAAAAAAAACTTATTAATAAATGAAGGAAAAAGAGAGATACTTAACTCGTAAAAATTAAATAATTAAAGACATTTCTTTTATAATTTACCGATCAGATCTCAACCACTCTGTGAAAGCAACTCAAAGAAAGAAAATAAATCATGTTGTGTACCGAATTGTCAACCAGACTGTGTTCATTTATGCCCAGAGACATATTTTCTACTTCAAAACAATTCAAAATGTTATGCTCCAAAAAGGGGGAGATACAAGAAAATGGACTGTTTAACACACCTTTTTCAAATGAACCGTTTTGTACAAGAACTTGTCCTGAAGGCTTTCACACGTTAAACAATGAATTGATATTACTTTGCATTCAGTGTAAAACATCATGCAAAATCAAGAAGTCTGTCAAATTGTATAACACTACTGAAACAAATACGTTTCCAACATAATCCGAAATGCCGAAAATTGCAATAGTTCTGTCAGCTGTTGCCGCAACGGTCTGCATTTTGATGTTCGCTATTTTTTTTATTCCAAAATCTAAATATACAATAAAAGTACACGACGAAAATTTTTTAAAATCAATTGTACCTTCTGGTAAATGATAATCACAAAGTTAACAATTTAACTAAATTTCAATCAGAATATCTTCATTGATAAGATGTCTAAAGACATAAAAAAAAAAATGTTTTGTTCGTTGCTGTTTTTATTTTGTTTGTTTTACTGTAAATTTTTATAAGTTGAAAATATTTGAGTCGTAGAGTTGATGTATCTCAATGAAGATTCCTTAAACGTTTCTGAACTATTTTTATTTTGAGTTTTTCAATAATCTTTCAATAACAGTTTTGTTATTCAAATGGACAAGATTTATATGTGGATTGTGTTAAATAAACACAAAAAAAAAAAAAAAAAAAAAAAAAAAAAACAACAACAAAGAGTAACAAACGTACAAACACTAATTCAGTCCTATCGCATATTTTATATAAAGTTAATCAAAAAGTACAAAGTTGCATTGACTGGTCACACAAGAGATTAATGAGAAATATATGTTAATGCAATCTCGACAGACCTTTCCTGGATTTGGATGAATGCACATACATGTGCAAAGGTATATGATGTTATTAGCAATTAGAAGATACGAGCATATGTCAATATCGTTACCTGATTTGTTTTGTGCATAATATTTTTCTATACTAATATTTTTGTCAAGCAGAATTATTAAAATTTGATTGATATTCCTTTTAATTATTGACCTGAAAAAAAATGTTGAATACATTATACCTAGATAAAGACGGTAAAAAAACCAACGAGATATTTATCAGAGATGAAAGTATCATTAAAATCATAATACTAGTAAACTGATTATTTTGTGTTTAACAAAGATTATGACTATACTTAAATAGATAAGGAATGTTTAGTGTATTAGGCTTCCACCACTTAACTACTTCTACTCAAAGTACTTCCGTAATATTTACTGACAAACGTGTATATTAGTAAAATTGCATCTGTTGCGGATTTTGAAACTTACTAATTTTCTTTCTTAATATTATTGATATACAATGTAGGAAGGATGGTTTAGGATATGATAATTGTTTCAACATAAGAATACCAGCTTTTATTACCGGCATTCCAAAACTGGAACTGTCTTTGTCAATACTTGATGCTTTTGGTGTCTCGAATAATCCGCTGTAAATATGATTTGAAAATGAAAATGCTATTTTCCGCTTCCGGAGCACATGAGATCACCCCCAGTTTTCAGTGGGGCTCGTAATGCTCAGGCTTTATTTTTTTATGTTGTGTTTTGTGTACTTTTTTTTTGGCTTTTCATCTTTTTTTGTTTTTTAGCCATGGCGTTGTCAGTTTATTTTCGATTTGTAAGTTTGAATTTCTTTCTGGTACCATTTGCCTCTCTTTTATTTTGCCCCAAAACACATCTTTACACAAACTGTTAAATAAAATACTTCTCTTGAAGCATGAACACGAGTGATATAGGATACACACAAATGTGACAACAACCGTCAAAACAATGAAGCTACAAATGGACAGCTTATGTCAATAAAGTGTCTAGAATAAAAGACAAGTGTTATATATGTACAACGCTTTAACATCAACAATTGCTCAGAATATATAAAACAAAACGAACGAATTATACATTGACTTTGACCAAAGAAAAGTCATCAATGTCAGGAAAATACAACGACAAGAACGTTATATGGACAGACGAATTACATCTTCTGGAGTTAATTTTGGTATTTGAAATATCAAAAGACAAAACTATTGATTAATTGGTTGCAATTTGTTTATCGTTCAGTTGCAAATACTGCATGCGTATTTTAGACGAGAACAAAACACAAAAACAATACACCAATCAATTAAATTGAATCTTTTTTCATAGTTTACTATTTGGGAGTCAGACTACCAAGTAGGGTTCAGTGTCTGATATTTCATGTTAGAATAGTCGTTATTTTCTTCCTAAAAAGACACTTCATTTTTTTTTTTGCTTTTACCTCTTGTATGATTTAAAGCAGCAATTAACAAACTTTTAATCCCTGTTTGACCCTGTCATCTTTAGATAGAACCCACGACATCCAGCACTTGGTGCCTAAAAGTAAAGAAAAATTCAAAACGGAAAATCCATAATCAAATGGCAAATAGCTCAAAAGCTCAAACACATCAAACAAATCGAAAACAACTGTCAATTCATGATTTGGTAAAGGCACTTTTTATGTAGAAAATTGTGGATTAAACACGTTTGTATAGCTTGCTACTTAAACATTTTAATATCAGACCAATAAAGCAACCCAACGTGAAATGTATAGAATGCTTAACATTGCATACGCTATGTAATTTCAACAACATCTTCAAAAGTTTAAAATGAAGTATCAGAATAAATTAATTGCTGTCATTCTCCAGAAAGTCGAAATTATTATTGGAATTCAAATATTCTATTTAGTTACGTATACTTAAGTACCGTTATGATATTTACTCTTTCAAAATTTTCACTTAGTTACCTATTAAAAAATATTGGTAAACACGCACATTGTTTATGATTCATGCATGAGTTATGCCGCTTTGTGCGATAGGCATCACTATTTACGACCGAAACGTAAAAAAGTGGAATATCCCACAATTAAAAAAATTTTTCGTCTCCTGAAACCGTTACAAAATATATTTACAAAACAAACAATATCTGAAATAACACAAAACACCATTTAGCAGAAATAAATTTTCTTTTACAAGCGAAATGAGAAGTTTGATTTAAGTGTCTACTAGTATTAGGATGCGCCTTTATAATCTTCAAAATATTACTCCTATAAAGTTTAAAGAATATTGAGAATGTTTTCACCCTACCAATGGAAATCATGAACTGCTTTTATTTTCGTTTTTTTTTTATTCTCTTTAACGTTGTTATATATTTTGCCTTCACAATGTTCCGAATATTGATGGTACTGGATGAGTCTTAGATAATTCACAAGTCTTTGCATCCATCGGGTCGATTCCACTGCTAGCGGATGCTTTGTTCCCTTTGTTATTACCATTGTAGTCAGAATTCGTGTATCGACTTTATATGTCATTGATGACGTCATTTGAAGAACATTTTCAATCGGGAAAAATGAGAGATCTTATTATTGCGATTTAAAAATTTAACAAGGGAAATCACTAAAGGAATGCGATTTTTTTTTTATTATAAACCTTATAATTTCGTATTTGTCATACTAATAAAACATCTCAATAGTTTCTAAATTGACAGTCATAATGTATTGTGTCTTGATTGACACCATGTTTAGCCTTTTTAAAATTTTTTTATTCGAA
Source organism: Mytilus coruscus (assembly GCA_017311375.1). Classification (NCBI taxonomy): domain Eukaryota; kingdom Metazoa; phylum Mollusca; class Bivalvia; order Mytilida; family Mytilidae; genus Mytilus; species Mytilus coruscus. The sequence continues at coordinate 22,470 of JAASAO010001666.1, forward strand.
CGTCACTGATGAGTCTTTTTTTAAAAGAAACGCGCGTCTGGCGCAAATATAAAATTTCAATTCTGATATCTATGATGAGTTTATTTCCATTCTAAGGAATAAAGATTTCAATTGAATAACTTTTCATGTTTTTTTTTATTTATACTTCTGTTTAAAAATGTTTAATTTACGAGTTTTAAAATCCTGATTTCATTGTTTTATAGCTGGGAAATTAATTTCTGTATTATGCGTGTCTTCTCTGTAACATGAAATACTGCAAAATTTAATGTCTTCTGATTATATGATAGTGTCAACAATAAATGGAAACCGGGAAATTACCTTTTACTTTTCTTTCGAATATTTCATTTTTGTTTTAGTTCTTGACAAAATTACGTAGCGGGGATCAGTACTTATTTCTTCGATAGATTCAAAATTGTGACTACCTTTCACGTTTAAAAGTATTATATATAAATACAGACATCGCCTTGAAACATGAAAAATGGAACAAAACATAACAAACAAATACACGTTGCATTGAGTTTTTCATCATTACAAGGTGTTATATTTTTTATCGCTTTCTTTCGCAGACTTTTCGGCTGTCACATTTGTGAAATTTACAACTGTTATAGTGTGAAAGCTAATGTTCTCTGCATGAACTACGTTAATTGTACTTGTGTGAACAGCTTTAACTTCATTAACGGTATTAACCGTCATATTGTTTGAACTAACAATCGCCATTTGTTCCATATTATTTTTTTTAATATTCACATTTTCGTAGTTTTCACAAGTCTTCACTTTTGACTGATTTACATAGTAGTTGTCCTCACTTTTTACATTTTCATAATAGTTTAATTTTCCTGATGATACCCGAGTTTCCTGTGATTTTTGTGTCGTTTGGTGATCCGATAATTTCTGTTGAGACATTTCATTATGCGTATAGTTCTTCGTTGTTACTTTATGATTTACATATATATCTTCTGTCCTCTTTTCAGTTTTTGCTGAAACTGGACCTGTGTAGACTTGATAACCGTCACCATCTTCATCGTCTTCCTTACTATTCTTTTGAACATATGCTTCTTTAGGTACAACCCTTAATTCTGCGTAGTCATATGCGTCATTGTCGATGCCGTCCCTTCTCTTAAAATAAATTGTGCGACATGAAGCTTCAGTATTTAGTAAGGAAATGATTCTATTTGGACAGGTTTTTTTTATAAAACACTCTGGTAAAACCACTGTCACATAATGTGTCTAAACGAAACACGAGATTGTTAACTCTGAGAATGAAACGTAAATGTGTATCTTTTATAACATGTTAAACCAGGCGTGACACCAATCTTGTTCAGTTATGATCATACAATTTAGACATAAATCTAATATGTTCACTCGCATGTTTCGTTTTATTTATTTCAAATGTAATATGTAAATAGATGGAAAATGTAACTGTTTGGTTAATATTTCAGTAAATATTGTTATGATGTGTCCACATGTTTTAATTTAATTGCTATACAATACGATTGTTATGAGTATTTTTGATTGTACCATAATGACACGCTCTCCGCAATGGACGCTTCTGATTAATAGTTCTAAAGAAAACAATCAGTTATTTTTTTTTAAAGTAGCGTTATTCACAGTCAGCATTTTTTACCTGACCATTTTTACAGTCTTTTACAATGATTTGGAAAATTAATTTGATTTGGCTCGATGGAAATAAATTTCATACGTATCGACTGGCTTATAAATAAAGGCAACAGTAGTATACATTTGTTCGAATGAAAGAGACTGCGAATACGTACAAAAAAAATCACCGCAAATTTAAGTACTCAAATCAAGACTACCGATTCCCAAAAATTGTTGTAACGTGTAATCCTTGTTTGTGTAAATATGGTTTTCTTTTATCATGTTTATATTAAAAGTTCCTGTAACAATATAATGACCAGAACGGTGTGCTTGTGAGTGTAGTGTTTGATGATATATTAAACCACATTTCGGAAATTTGTATCATGATAAGGAATAATATATTGAACACTTTGACAAATGGTGTAAAAAAAAAGCTTTATAGTTTGTAAATACATTATTTGCTCCTTTTTTCATCGACGCGGAAAATATGTTTACTTTTTTAATATTTCTTTGTCATAATATCCAAATGCAATTCTGCAGATAAAAAATGAAAACAAGACAATATCTATTTGCATGTATATTTCAAATAAAACAGTTAAACATTTACTCTTGTCTAAAAATGTGCGATTGTGATTTTTACTTAAAATCGATATGCTTACCGACATAATCCAACTTTAGGTGTTTGTATGTTTTTCATACTTATCGACTGGCTTTATAAATAAAGGCAACAGTAGTATACATTTGTTCTGTTAAATTATTCCCTTTAAAATTGTTGCACGATGGTGACTGCTGTACCCATATTTTGATTATTTATATTTATTATGTCTGTTTAGTTCACGCATCATTGTAAATATAACGGAATTTGATGATACTGTCAACAAAGTGAGAGGTTTAGCGCTATAAAACCAGGTTTAATTCACCATTTTCTACATTTGAAAATGCCTGTACCCAGTCAGGAATATGACAGTTCTTTTCCATTCGTTTTTGATGTGTTTTGTCATTTGATTTTGCCATGTGATTAGGGACTTTCCGATTTGATTTTCCTCTGAGTTCAGTATTTTTGTGATCTTACTTTTTTTTATTAGCGTTACTATTTCACAAACTGAATAATCGTATAAAACTAACATTAAACTCACTTTGCTATGGATAGTTGGATCTTTTACATAACCATTTACCATCCTCCTACGACCATCTGAGCCTTCAGGATTTTCTAAATTTTCGAGCTTTACCTCATTTTCCTTTCCTAATACCTTTTCCAATGAAACCCTCTGCAATTAAAATATTTCGATATTAATCTTAAATAAAGGCAACAGTAGTATACCGCTGTTCAAAATTCATAAATCGATTGAGAAAAAAATAAATCCGGGTTGCAAACTAAAACTGAGGGAAACACATAAAATATAAGAGAACTACGACACAACAGAAACACAACATTAAAATGTAACACACACAGAAACGAACAATAATATATAAATGGCCATATTCCTGACTTGGTACAGGACATTCTAAGAAAAAAAAATGGTGGGTTGAACCTGGTTTTAACAGCAATATTTTCAAAAGACAGACATTCAGAACTATTTTTAAAAATTTATGATTTGTATAATTAGAATGGTTTATCGTACATATTTCGCATACTTAACTGCTGAATTTTACTTTAAAAGAAACACGGAATACGTGAGTTTAGGGAAACAAACAACGGAAAAGACATCTTGTATATCATGTATATCGAAGAAATATACAGATCTGGAAGACGAACTATTTCAAAAACTAGATGATGTCCTTAGAATTTATGTCTTAAAAAACGAACATTACTAAGCTTTTGTATGCCCAAAAATCATTCTTTCGAATATCTCATTAAAGACCTTGGGACTACCTGCAAATTGTAATCCCATATAGTCGAAATGACATAAGTTGTGAGTGGTCACCATAAAAAATTGGATGTCTAAAATGGTATATCGGTTTCTCTACACGACGTCTTTTCGCGATCTTAGAGCTTCAGATAGCTGTACAGCCGTCAGATATTTTGCTGACTGTGTCCTATTCAAAATTTTGGACATCTTGGCTGAGTGTGGATTGACATGGGTGGATGCATTGCATGACACGTATGTATTTGTGTTTACACCTCTTATGAGACTATTTGCCAGACAGCTCTTGTTATTATCAGAACTGTTTGTAATTATGTGTAGTAGACCATATAAAACCGCCATTTTGATGTGTCTTTGATTAGGGACTTTCTGTTTTGAGTTCAGTATTTTTGTGATTTTACTTTTTATCGAAATTAAGGAACAATTATAATATTTTGACTCTCGTACTCGAGTATGACATTGTGGCGTACAATTCCTTTTTTTTTTGTGCGAAGAATTATTCTCTACGGCTGAGCAATCTTCAACATTTTAATTGATAATGGTGTAAATAAATAACATGGTTTGACACAGAAAAAAACAAGCATAGAAATAAAGTTTTTAAAGGAAAAAAAAACAGGCCTTTACGAACAAACTTACAGTAAAAAGATACAAAACACTACCTAAAATCATAATTGAGCAAAACCTAAGTTAACAAGTGTTCCTTTCAATGAATATCCACGGCGGTCCTGATTGGTAAATCATGATTACCCGAGTGACGCATTGTTTTCATTTTAAAAGATTTTTTAATTTGTAAGCTAAAAAATGTCAGTGAAATACAAATTTTTTTTTTAAACTAATCTTAGTTTTTTTTTATTAATAGTTATTTAACAAATTAAAATCCTTTAAAGAATTAAAACATACATTGATAAATGTTGTCTTATTGTAACAGATGGTATCTAGTGTTCAAACGGAAGTAGATTTAAATCAAATAAAAAGATAAATATAATGTCACAAAGGATTGTATATTACCCTTTGTCTTCTATTTTTTTTTATTCGAGAGCTGTTTCTGATTGACGTATACCCCACATTTCCTTTTTATTTCCAGATGGTAATATAATTTTGTTTTGAAAATTGATCAAATCGTAGTGTATCATTTAGACCTCTCCGTATTCAAACCCACACGATTCTTAGATAAAGGCTACATTAGTATATACCGCTGTTCGAAATTCATAAATCGATTGAGAAAAAAAAACACATCCGGGTTACAAAATAAAATACTGAGGGAAACACATCACATATAAGAGGAGACCAACGAAACAACAGAAACACTAAAATAAAATACACACAGAAACGAACTATACTATAACAATGGCCATGTTCCCGACTTGGTACATGACATTTTAAGAAAAATGGTGGGTTGAACCTGGTTTTGTGGCTAGCTAAACCTCACGCTTTTATGGCAATGTTAAATATAACACCAAAATGACAACATTACATAACAGGACAAATAAATTCAAGATCATACAGGACCCTTTTTGTTCAGAGAATGAATCAAGTATAGCGATAATTTTCCATAGATGTATATCAGTTAAATGTTGCCTACTTGCCTTTTCAATTATTGTAAATTGAAACCTTTATAATTTCCTTCTATTTTGACAAATAGTATGTCACTTAAGATGTGTTCTTTAAAACGAATGAAGGTACTAACATTATTATGTAGTTTGCCATACCTGAGATGAGTTATCAAATTAACTTTTTTTTTGAATTTAAAAACCGATGCACATAACAAAGAAACAAAAAAAAGTTCTTTGATTTGTATATATATATAGTAATACTAAACAGAAGAAAAACAAATCTTAAAATCAAGACGTTTCTTTCATACATTTTTTTCACTAAACTGAATTGCGAAATTTTGCCCTACATTAATTTTTGTAGAAGAGAGACAAAGGATACACAATGGACATAACACATGAGTAAAACAAATTAAATAACAACGCCAAGACATCGAAAAACAGAAAAAGACAAAAAGATAAACAGTACACAAAACACAACATAGAAAACTAAAGAATGTTAGTCATGCAAAAACAAATCAATATAATTAAGAAGATGTGGTATGTGTGCCAAAGTGACTAATCTCCATCCAAGTCACAATGTATAAAAAGTAAACATTTATAGGTCGAAGAATGGTCTTCAACACGGAACCATGGCTCACGACGAACAACAAGTTGCAACATGACAAGTGTAAAACAATTCAAACATGAAAATCAACGGTCTAATATTTATAAAAAACGAGAACCTTATCAACAAACGGCAACCACTGAATAACAGGCTCCTGACTTAGGAAAAGTCAATATTACACTTTTTATGTTCTCTTTTCATATGGACATCTATGACAGTGATTTTAGTAGCATGGCCTATTAAGGAACAAAATAGAATAGCAATACTAAGCGTATAGATTCCCCAAAATTTCCATTTTTCTGTTTAAGAAACGAATAGTCAGGAATGAATTTATTGTTTTAATCAAGACTTCAAAACTATCTTTTTTGTATGTCCGTTTTGGCTTATAGCTCTTCAACGGTTTCTGTTCTTTTACATCCTTGTCTTTCAAATACTGTGGATTCATTTATTTTCGTGGGTACCAATTTTCGTGGATTTAGGAAAACTTACATGTTCATGGATATTTAAATTCGTGGTTTTGCTTAAGTTTGCATACAAGCCTATATGAAATTTGTAATTCGTTGAACATTTATTTTCGTGGTTCATCTGTGCCCACGAAATCAACGAAAATTGGTATCCTACGAATACTAATGAATCCACAGTATTAGGCTTTTGAGCGTTCCTGATCAAGGTTAATCCAGAAAAGCGCTCCGTTGGCATGAAATTTATAACGTGTTGTTTTCATTTTTCATAACTTTTTCTTGTTGTGTAAGGGGACATGTACATTTGTGATAATAATTAAACTTTTGACACCTGTTTGCTATGATATCCCCTGATAATCTAATAACATGTCATCTTATATACATGTAAAAATCAAACCTTTTATAAAATCTATTTATATATATTTGGTGAAATAATTGATACTGCATTTCTATATATTTACCTAAAGTATGCAATATCGTCAACCTTAACAATTAAATAAGTTTTTATTCATGTTAATACTCATCAAAACATACCTCATACTATTCATTTTTATTAAACTTAATCATTCATAAACTTCATCACATACACAAAATGATACTTGAAATTGTCAAAAGAAGTATAAACATTTCAATCGTCCAGTATTTGACAGTAAAGACCTCTTTTGGAGTTAGATCTGGGCATAAAACTTGCTTTGAAATTGGTTTGAAACAGTCTTCTGATTCATTTTCGAGTTACTCTAAATGATCAGACATCTAAGAAAGTTACAATTATTTTTTCATTTTTTAACTTTCATAAGTTTCTTTAATATTTGAATTCGACACAATATTGGATTTACCATTTCTGTTCCAATACCAGAAACCTAAATAGTATTTTTAAAAAGTTGATATAAAAATATTCTTCTAACAGCAGTTTTGCAGATTAACTGAATTGAATAACTTACTTTTATATTTTTTGTCCGTCCCTGACCGCTAGCTGGGCGCTGTCTCCTCCAGCAACACACAAAAGCTGATTTTAAAGTAGCTACGGCTGACATAACAACTGCAATGATCGATATTTCGAATGATTTATGTTGATTATGTCTTAAATTTGTTTTTTTATGTTGACAATGTTTGAATGAGGAAGCGTTTGGTAAACTAAAAATAGCGCAACAAATCAACAAGTGAATCCCATCTACCTAAAAATAATCAATTTCGAATGAAAAATCCTGTTTGAATAATATGTTCGTTGTTTCTGTATTTGTCACAAACTACAAACAGTAAAAGTACCATCTAAATATAAAATACGGGCACTAAGTTTACTATGGTTAAGGTCAATGTGCTTGTGTTACAATCAAAATTATATATCGATTAGTATACACCAAAAGAATATTCTTAATTTGAAAATAATACATGAAAGAAGTTTAAGAAAACTAAAAAAAGTACAAAACCCTTCGACAAAATTCCGTCTTCTTATATTATTATGGTTTCCTTTGAGCTTGTATTACCTTTCACGTATAATAAAAGCTCAAACACAATTCATCACAACTTACGTACTTGTAGTTCTCTCCTACATATAATAAGTAATAAGACATGCAACAACCATGCATTAGTACTATAGTAACAGAAAAATTAACACAATTTTCCAAATAAATATCAGTCTTACATACCATAATGCTTATTCCCCAATAAGCTAAACTCTAAATGGGAAAAATGGAAGATTCTTAAGGTCACAAACGGTCACTTTTTTTTCGTTAAAATAAAAGACTAGAATTAATTTCTAGTTGGGATTTAGTAAAGGAACGCGTGCAAAAGACGAAAACAAAAATGTGTCGATCAAAAAGAGGAATTCTGATTTGTGAAAATACGGACATACATACAATGAAAACTTAAAGCTATCTTCAATAGGACCACTGCCCCGACAGCTGAAGTAATCTATCATATTGAATGTAAAGAGGTCTAAATTTCGAGTAGAACATGAATGTCGAAGTCTTATATAGTATTTGCCTAACGTTCTACAGCAAAGTGGGGTTTGGGACCTTTGAAAGTATTGACTCTCTTTCGTAGGGAATATTTATATTTTAAGAATATATTTTATTCCATTGCCAAATAGTATATAAAAACTGTAAACGTTTTGTAAGTTCTATTCAACAAAATTGTACTTTAAGATAAGTGTTATCTTACCTTAATATTCATTAATAGTTATTATTGAATACCACTTTAACACAGAGGCTATACTATATTATTGATTAATAAATCCAAGAGCAAACACAAAGAATAATTGAGAATTTAATCTGATCAACAAGTCAGACAGCTGATATTCTTCTTGATCTTAAATATAGCTATCGTATGAATTAAAGGCGGATGTGAGCAACCTTTATGAACAACTTATATTTTACTTATCTGACAGTTGTAAACAATGTTGCATCTCCATAATTTTCGTAGGAATAATATTCATATGTTGGCCCACTAAAAAAGACGGTGTGTTTTTCGTTGTTATTAATCTTTACACTGTATTTGAATAATATTGACAAAAAAAAAAAATTATAATCAATTAGACTTTAATTTGAATTTGAAGTGACTGTCATACAAGTGAGAGGTTTAGCGCTATAAAACCAGGTTCAATTCACAATTTTCTACATAAGAAAATGACTGTACCAAGTCAGGTATATGACAGTTTTTGTCCATTCGTTTGATTTGTTTGTGCTTTTGATTTTGCCATTTGATTAGGGACTTTCCGTTTTGAATTTTCCCCGGAATTCAGAATTTTTGTGATTGAACTTTAACAACTGGTAAGTTAAATAAGAAAAGTCATGTCTAGACTTAGATGGATAGCGAATAAGGAGAATATATAAATCTAAGCTACTTCTATTCAGAAAAGTACTTCCGTAATTTGTATTGAATAAAGTGTATATATTAATTGTTTATTTCATCGCAGTTTTTATAAGTAGTGTGTTTCCCCTTCTCAATTTAAAAAAAAGAAGAAATAGAAAGTATTATAAGTGAATACACATATAAAAAAGAAGATGTGATATGATTGCCAATGAGACAACTCTCCACAAGAGACCAAAATAACACAGAAATTAACAACTAAAGGTCACCGTACGACCTTCAACAATGAGCAAAGCCCATACCGCATAGTGAGCTATAATAGGCCCCGAAATGACAATGTAAAACAATTCAAACGAGAAAACTAACGGCCTTATTTATATAAAAAAAATGAACGAAAATCAAATAATTATGTAACACATAAACAAACGACAACCACTGAATTATATGTTTTCAATAATATTCAACATTAGCCTTTCAAGTTGACAATGCTTAATGTCGTTTAAAAAAAAACAGATTATCATTATCATTTGATTCCTTTGATGTCTATAATCTACTGTAAATGTGATATAAAACTAAAGATGATATTTTATTATGCTTACAAATCATATCTTTACAAACACTGGATATAACTAGATTCATTGTGTCATAGCATACATGTACATCTATTTAAACATGAACATAATTCATCTAGGATACAAGTGAATGAGATAACAACCAAACAGTACAATAATAATAATAGAAAGAAAAGAAAACTTAACATCAATGTATTGACAAAAATGATGAACAAGTGATAATACATATACCATGTTGCCAGGGACATAACTAAATCAAGTAAAACATGCTTTTATCTGATGTTCAGTAGTTGTCGTTTGTTGATGTGGTTCATAAGTGTTTCTCGTTTCTCGTTTTTATGTAGATTAGACCGTTGGTTTTCCCGTTTGAATGGTTTTACACTCCGTGTTGAAGACCGTACTTTGACCTATAATGGTTTACATTTATAAATTGTGACTTGGATGAAGAGTTGTCTCATTGGCACTCATACCACATCTTCTTATATCTATTTTAAATTAACTTTGAAATTTACTAGTAGTTTGAAATGGTCTTCATATTCATGTCCGTGTTATCCCACGAAAGTTTAAATCTTATTTAAAAGAACACCTTGCACACATTTTAAAAAGAAATGTCTTGAGTGAAAAGTTCTTTAAGAATTCAAATAAAAAGTGCTATTAACTTACCATTTTTGTCATCAAAGCTGTGCAAGTAATCAAAATTGTCAAAAGCGACATCACTTTTATGTTGACAATCGTTACATTGAGGAAGTTTTTGGTAATCTAATTATAGAACGAAACAAAATCCATCTACATCATATACATGTATCTAAAAATAATTTTATTCTTCGATTAAAATTCCCAGTTAAATCCTGTGTTCGTTTTGTGTCTTGTAAGGCGTACCTAAAATATAAAGTGTTCAAAACAACCTTACAACAAAAATCCTTCCTTTTTTTTTATCTCATTTTTATTTTATTTACAACATCTTATTAGCTATTAATTGTATTAAAGGGTCAATCACAAACCATCACATTTTAGATAGTCCTCTCTTAAATACCCAAAGAAATTATTTTAACAAAAAGACATGCAACAATCATGTGGAAGTACAACAGTAACCGAAAAAAGGCATAATTTGCAAAATAAATAATAATCCTTCTTTATTATGCTTATTCACAAATTAACTAATTGATATAAATGTATATGGAAGAACCGTTACATTGTAGATAATTAAGTAACTATTACTGATTCAATAAAATGGTGAACGAGGGCCATGATGGGGATGGAGGGGGTTTTTGGGTTTCATCTCTTTATTCTTTATATTTTTCAACCTTTTTCTTTACTCATGTAACTCTTGTTTTCTTCTTATTTTACAAAAAAATGTGCTTATTCTTTATATAATTTGCGCTTAAGTCCGCACTGTTTGCCTATTATTCTCTATTCTGTTAAACTCATCCAGGCCCTTCTCACATAGCAAAAAAAGTAATATTGATAGGAATAAATGTTGAGTTATTTGTAAATGTATATGATCTAGTGAAAATCAGCAACTAGAAACTAGAAACACATTTCAAACTCGCAGTAATAAGTTAAATGTCAATATCGCTTCAACATATTTCTATCGTGCATACAAACTATGTTCTCATAAAATGTGTTTTATGGTCCATCCCGATAAGAGTAAATAAAAACGTGCTTCAGACGCTGAAAACTTGTGTGAAGTATTATGTCATTTATAGTCAATGTGTTTGTATTACAACCAGAATTACGTTTTGATTATTTTATCTAGCGTCTTTGGTTACTGACGAAAAGGAAAATTGAATTTGTGGAATATATTGCCCCCAAAACAATTACAGAATGAATTAAAAGACTCAGGCAGAGAAGACAAAACAATTAAAGATAAAAGAATTATTTAACTTTGATGAATTTATAAGTTTAATTTTTAAAAAGATCATGTCTAGACTCAGATAGTTAGCGGCTAAGGATAACTATTTTTGATCACTTAGCTTCTTCTATTCAGAAAAGTATTTCCGTAGTTTGTAATGACTTAAGTGTTTATTTGAAATGTTTACTTCATCGCAGTTTTCATATATAGATTGTTTCCCCTTCTCACTTTAATTGAAAGAAATTATAAGTGATACACATGTTTTCCATATTATCCTCTCAAGTAGACAATGCTTCCTATAGTATTTAAACTAAAACACACAATAAGTATCGTTTTATGCCTTGGATGTCTTGAAAAATCTACATGTAGTGTAAATGATTAAAAACTAAATATATTATTTCAATATGCTTTAAAATACCATATTTACAGATACTGGATATCTTAATACATTTTGCAATAGCCTACAACTATTCATACATTTTGTTTATATCTTGGATACAAATGCATTACAAAACAAACAAGAAAGACTATGAAAATAATAAAAGAAATCTTAATATCAACATACATATACTGTCTAAAAAATAGACAAGTAATAATACAATTACTACATGTTAAGCACTTATTTTTTCTGAACGTAGACAAAAATGGCATATACATAAACATAAATTGTAATCAAAAGAATAAAAATTAGCAACTCGATCGATTCCCCCAAAAATACGACAGACACGGCCTTTGGATTAACACAATTACATATGGTGCAGTTCAGTAATTTTCTTTCAGCAGTGTCACCCGAATCCATTTTACTTTGCTATTTAAGAATACCAAATCACAAAAAGTAGGATCACAAAAGTACTGAATTCCGAGGAAAATTCAAAACGGAACGTCCCTTATCAAATGGTACAATCAAAAGCTCAAACACATTAACCGAATGGATAACATTTGTCATTTTCCTGACTTGGAACAGACATTTTCTTATGTAGAAAATGGTGTATATAACCTGATTTTATAGCAAGCTTAACCTCTCACTTGTATGACAGTCACATTCAATTCCATTATAATTACAACGATGCGTGAACAAAACAAACAGACATTCTAGGTAAAAATGTCAAAAATAGGGGTACAGCAGTCAACATTGTGTTATAATCTTAATCCCTATAAAAACAAATAAATATGTAATAAGGAGGCACAAACAAGCATATATCAAATTTTACAACCTCATTTATTGTATACGATTTTTTGATTAATTAATTGACTGATGTTTTCCTATCGTTCAGTGACAAATATATCCACTAGAACACACCCGCAAAATCGCAGGCATTTAGAGCTTGGTTGAAAGTATGTAAACTGTTTTAGGGTGAATTTGTGTAAAAGATTTTATGACTGGAGAATTTCAGGAAAGGTATCAAAAGTCAAAGGTACTTGGTGGCAGAGCAATTTATTTTAATTTTCCAGATACTGTGAACACCCATATATTATAATCTCTATATAATAGAAGAAGAAGATATTTTATTTTCTAATTATTGGCACCAAAGGGCATAAACATTGCAACATCAATGATTTTCATTACAATACAAACAATGAGATAAAAAAAAAAAAAAAAGATTAATACAAACTATTTATGTTGTTAAAGAATATGTAGATGAAGAATCTATAATATTTTTTTTATAAATATCTAAAAATTAGCATTTTAATGCAAGTGTGCTTGATATAGATAAAAAAACAGCCCAAAAGAGAGAAAAAATAGATATCCATGTATAGTACACAATAAGTTGGATCAAATAAACATATAATAAGTAGCCAAAAAGAAAGTAAAAGTTAAGCATGTAATATATGACCGCCGTTGATGGTAAACTTGGAATTTATAGTAAATAGCAAATACAATGTACACTTTATTTATAGTATATGTATGTTCATAGTATACAGATGAAGCGAAAAAAAATATGTCCTGTTCCCCTAGCACCTGTGAAAGAGGGAAGCAATGCCCGTTAACGTCAGGGGTCTAACAGTCATTTTCGGCTACCGTTAGCGTTAAATTGGTTAGAATTTTACCGTGATTCGTCAAAAAATCCTTATCGTGATTTGAAAAAAAATTAACGTGATTCGTCAAAATCAGTCGATATTTTTATCGTCTAAAAGAAAGTGTACATTTATCTTCATATACCACAAATTACCGTTAACGTCATTTGGCAAGAATTTTTACCGTTATTTGTCATGAAGGTACCCCATTACGACCCTCATTAAAACTTTGTGTAATTCGTCCTAAACGGAAGTCTAGTATATTACTTAAAAGTGAAACCAATGACGGAAACAATATCCGGACGTTTTTATTGCTGTTTTTTTCTCAAAATAACTCAAACGGAATAATCATAAGCAAGGATGACAAATGCGACTATGCATGGTACCTATAGAACACAAAGGTATAATGATTAATTTATTGTGGAAGGAAGAGAAGCGACACACAGAATGAGGTCTCCTTGTTTAATAGCATAGATGCGTACTTCAAATAGAACAGTTTGGACAATATTGACGATTTGAAAGTTATTGAAAGAGAGTCGTTGGGATGTTAGGCGTATGGTATTTGTACTGTTATATAGGAAGAGGATATATTGGGTAGGGACAAACCTTGTAATGAAATAACCGATATAGTCTTAATAAGAGTGACGCTCTCCAGTTTTGGGGCATTATATTGAATGCTCATTTATGAGCCTGACATAACTTGAATTGTGGGGAAATTGTCCCTCTCACAGACAGGACTTGAACAATCGCAATTTATTTCTTCTGATCAATGAACCGTTTTTCTTGTCCTTCATAAGGGAATTCTAAACCTTTATAAAGTATTGCTCTTTTCATTTTTGTGTATTGTTTTCTAAAAATAATGATATGATTTTATAATTATTGAGTCAATATCTGTGTTCGCATTGGCAATGGGGTATGCTTTTCTTGTCTTGTACAACGTACACATGTTCAGATTATTCATATAAATATTTATACATGTATATTTATTAAAGTTATTGATGCACGTTGTGTGCCACATATTTCAATGATATTGTCATTGACTTGATCAATAGCGAACATTTCCTATAAATAAGTAATCTACGATGTTTATATAATACAGCAGAATTGGCAAGATTCGGTATTCAAGCAAATACCTACTCCAGGTAAAGTAATATACCATTTAGTTCCAAATGAATTTATTCTTTATCGTCATCTACTGTAACATAGTGAAGATATAAACAAATATGAGATATTCAAGTTGTGTCATGAATGTATTAAAGACATGGTCATTTCAATCACATTTTTCAACGGAATTCTAAAATTATGTTAATAAGAAGTTATGACAAGATTTTAAACCAGAAACAACTACATGTACAACAAAAACATAATTATATCATGTATATCTCAATGAGTTAATAACTATTTTTTTATTAAATATAACATACTTACAGAAAACAAATAGTACATAATTTAGACACTACAGGTCCAATGTATGTATTAAAAACGAAAGCCATATAGATAGGCTATTATATTTGTTTTATTTTAGTTGAAAAATAACATAGTATAATGATATGAATAAATAGCGTTGGTCTGCTTTCAAGCACTAATAACTATATGTATTTAATTAATCTCTCCTATATATCATTATTAATGAGGTTTTAAGTATTGTTTAGGCATCCATATAATCACATTTGTTTCAAGTTTATGTAAAAAATAGTGTTAAAAACTATAGTAAAACATACAGTTTGAGTTATGCCCCTTACTTCGAATAAAACCTCATAGTTTACTACTCAAACTGATAAAAGTGGGATAATACACAATATTAAAATCTTCATCGTCTCAATATATTTACAAACTTGAATTATTGTAATTACAAATAAATCATGTACAATACTAGTAAATGATAGCGTTTGACGTAATTTAAATGCACTTACTGGTCCGTGCTTTCATATTAATAGCACAACAATCGATGTTGGTATCTGTTTTTAAAACGTGAAACACTATAACTTATATAATGGCAAAACAATATATTACAAAATTAACTGTACATGTGTTACCTTTGATTGTGTTTATTTGACGTGTATCTAAGCAGATATAGAAAATCTACATATATGCTTTTTTTTAACTCTTTCTATAATATTTTGTTTCCTTCTAAATACCATTACAATCAAAACAAAATTATTCAATCACATATTTCTGTCCACAGATAAATCAGTATCATTCATTTGTACTTTGCTCCCTTTCACGAATAAAGACAAAATGACAAATTGAAAACAAACTATTAAAAGACAAAAAAAAAAAAAAAAAAAAAAAAAAACAGTATACAAAACACAACATAAAAAGTTAAATACTAAGCAACACGAACCATGACAAAAACCAGGTGATCTCATATGCTCAGGAGAGGTAAACAGCTCCTACCCCACATTTGGGACCTAATGATGAGTATCTATACATATGTCTATGGTCAATAAACATGCATAACATACAAAAACATGTTGCATAACTATATCGGCTACCCTTAGTTCACAGACACGTAGATAGAGAATTTTACGCTGCGAATCATCCAATCAAAACCATTGATACAAAAAGATTGCATTAGAATACTATGTACATTGTTGTTTTGTATGATTACCACGTGTTTGATCTTTTGTCGCTTTCTAACATTTGCTTTTCGTGTTTGATATGAGTAAACTGTACATTTGTTGTATTGTGTATGCTCACGTTTTCAGCATGATTTATGCTAATTGTATTCGTGTTAACAGCTATTAGTTCATTAACGGTTTTTGCATTTAAACAACTTGGAAGAATAGCCATCACTTTTCAGTGGTATTTACACTAAGTTTTACATTTTTGTGGTTTATTAAATTTGCATGAGTACTATCAGCATTTTCTTCATGACTAAATTTCTTAGACGATAACCTATTTATGAAGCCACCTTTTTCTACTTTGTGATTTGTTGACGATCGATGAGCAGTCTTTTTGTAATTGGCTGTTGTTCGATTATCAGTTTCATCGTGTACTTGATATTCTTTCTTGAAAGTCAGATTTGCATGTATCTCGTTAACGTCTTTATCTGTTGCTGATGAGGCTAAGCTGGAGTGTTCTTCTTTGACTTTGTATCCATCGGCATCATGTTTCTGTTCGTTTTCCTTTGGTTTGTATTGGTTTCCAGATACAATATTTTTTTCTAGGTATTCATACGCTTCATTATCTGCGCCGTCTCGTTTCTACAAAAAAACAAAAACAAATGATATATTTAAGAATTAAATAATTTGACCTTTAGGTTATATAAAATAGCACGTTTTAATGCAACATAAAACAAGTGAGTTTAATAATTTGTTATATCAAACAATAGCTCTATTCTAAACCAATAAAGATCTTCCAATTTATCAATTAAAGCCCTAATTGTAATGTTTTTACAATTACAATTGTCAACTTTCCATTTCTCAGGAGTAAGATATCGTTTGCCCCATTGTATGGCGTAAACATGTCTCAAATAAAAGAGTTATGGATGTGTAAGTGTACACTACATATATGGACTTCATAAAAAGGTGTGTTCTCTTGTTATATAAAACCTGTTCCAACAGAGTTATACGATAAAATGACGAAATCGACACTACAAATTTTTCACAGTCACCCACCATCTGATCTGTTAAGTCAGACTATGTTTTATTCCCGGTTGTTCAAATTTGACTAAGCGTGGATTTGAATGGCTAGTGAAACATTAATAACAATTAACGCCTTGTTGACAAATCCTGTCTCGCCTCTTCTGGTGTTCACGATATTCCTTCGGGTTTTGTTTCCCACTTTGATTGATGGGATTTTAACATTGGTAAACTTACTGCTTCAAATTTAATATGTTTTGACCAACATGGATAAGTTCACTTGAATAAGTCTTTTGAATTTACATTATATCATAGGTCAAATTTATTTGTTCAGTGTATGTTCAATGGTGTTACTATGTCCTTTGATTGAGTTAAGCTATTTCAGTTGATATTTTATAGTGTGTCTTTCTATGTTGTGATGTTACACTATTGTTTCAGAAAAAGGGTGAAGGTTTGGTACCATTAAAACGTTTAAACCCGCTGCATTTGTTTGCACCTGTCCTAAGTCAGGAATCTGATGTTCAGTAGTTGTCGTTTGTTGGTGTGGTTCATAAGTGTTTCTCGTTTCTCGTTTTATATAGATTAGACCGTTGGTTTTCCCGTTTGAATGGTTTTACACTAGTAATTTTGGGCCCTTTATAGCTTACTGTTCGGTGTGAGCCTAGGCTCCGTGTTGAAGTCCGTACTTTGAACTATAATGGTTTACATTTATAAATTTTGACTTGGATGGAGAGTTGTCTCATTGGCACTCATACCACATCTTCTTATATCTATTTAATGTGTAAAAGTATGGTTGATGGAAGAATAATCAAAATGGAGAATACGCAAACAGTAAAAAAAGCTGTCAGGAAGTACGAGTATTCTTATATCGGTTCTCAGTGTTGAATTATCTTTAAATCAGTTGATTAGCTGAGGTAAGGGGAGAGGGCTAACAAACATTTTTTTTTCTGTATATGCCTGTCCAATGTGAGGAGTTTGTAATATCGTTGGAACATGTTTGTCATATAGATTTTTGAAAATCAATTATATGTGGCTATACGGTATGGTTTTTTTCTAACTTTTATTCATAGTTAAAGGCCTTGTGTTGACTTAATAATCAGCCTAATAATCAAACACACAAAAAAACATATGCATAGCATTCTGATTGCAATTACCAATTATTATTTACATTTAACTGCAAATCCTTAAACTTAACCTGCATTTACTTTATGTCTGTTCTCTATTTGTCGCGTCCAAAACGCTGTTGTCGATTTATTTTCGCTAGAAATATTCATGTATAAAAAATAAAGCAAATAATGTATAAATATCTAAAAAAAAAGTGAAGAACTGTCGAAAAGGGATCCAGGAAAACGCCTATTTATGGCAATGTCGATAAAGCATCATTTGATATATTACGCAGGATTACGCAGGATTATTATACTAGCAATTTCCCATTTAGACAAAAGCTGTGTTTTTATTTGTAAATACTTAGTGAATTTCAACCGAAAGATAGGGATATCAGTAACCAAGGGTTAAATGAATGACAAAAAATATGTGACAGTGCATTAGGACTTAAAATTGAAGGGTCGCTTCTTAAATGAACATACGTGTATAAGTGCCATTTGGACCTTGAACGTAGTATAAACTGTTAGTATATAGGTTAAGTATTTCAGACGGAAACTACTATATAAATAGGTGTCAATATCTTAACAGGAAATTTAATATTTTTCATTCAAATATCAATTATAGATTAGAGCTCTCGTTTGAAAGATAAAACCTTCAAAACTTACTCATTCAATGTGCCCTACATTTAATTTGGATTTATACAGTATCATTTCCTGTTTCTGTGTAACACATATTTATAGTAACAACCTCGGCCAAGGATAAATTCATTTGTATAAATTTGACATTAATGTAAAAGGGCGCTTAGCGTTATTGGGACAATATAGATAATTATGCAGTAAATTTTCAAAAAATTGAAAAAAAGAAAATTCAAAATACCAAATTAAAACAAATCATGCAATTTAAAGTCATAATTAGGTAAGCAGAGTGAACATTCGCTCCCTACTATATGAAGTTTACTATAAATTCTATTACTAGATATGTTGGTTTGATATTGCCCCTAAAAACAACAACAACAGAAATCAAAAACAAACCAAGAGCAAAATTCATATAAGATTTCAACGTCAAATGACATGTAATAAAAAAAGTCACCATTCAGAAAAGGTCCTCAAGAATTTTAAATTGAAAGAAATAACCATTGTTACTGAGTCTATAAAACCTTTTGATCTTGACTTAATTGTTAGCTTCATTCATAGTCTGTCCTTTTGGATAAATACATTTCGCATATCCATAATTATGGAAATTGTTCACCAAGATATCCTGTTATAAAATTATTTTATTTACCAGTACGTTAATTTATTTGGCGGAAGTTTGTCCAAGTATATGGTTGTCTTTCTGGTATTGTTTTACATCTAATATATAAGTTTTATTAATGTTATTTTACCATTGTGTCATAAATCAAATTTATTCGTTCAGTGAATGTTCATTTGTTTTTGTTTATATGTCTTTCGATTTCATTCTAAATTGATATTTTTATATAGATTAAACCGTTAGTTTTCCTGTTTGAATGGTTTTACACTAGTAATTGATTAGACCCCTATATAGCTTGCTGTTTGGCGAGAGCTAAGGCTCCGTGTTAAGGACCTATAATGGTTGACTTTTACAAATTGTGACTTGGATGCAGCTTTGTCTCATTGGCACTCATACCACATCTTCTTATATCGAAATATTAACAATTCTGATAATTTGACGATTCTATAATCTTCCCTTTACGAATAAAATTATTTTTAGCAATTCAGACCTATATTATTGTTTAATCGCTAAAGAACAACAGAAATACAGAATATCATGAATAATATAAAACAAGATAATTTTCTTTGAAAAATGACTTTACCAATACAAGTCAATAATATGCAACAATTGTTTTTCATTCGTTCCGTTGGTTTATATAGTCAAGCATTTGATTTTGTCATGTTTTATAGTTTTTTTTTTTTTTAAATTTACCTTATAGTTCGGTATATTTGTTAATTAAGAAATAATTCATGGAAGCCATAGATTATTGGAAATTTACACATGCGTTAGCGAAGGATAAAATTCACAAATATCACGGCCCAGGCCATGTGTAAATTTCCAACAATCTATGGCTTCCATGAATTATTTCGATTCTAATAGGACTAATACGGTCATTAAAAAACTGAAGCGAGAGTGGGTATGATGTGTGTGTGGCTGTTCTTTTTGACTCCCCGTTAGATAAAGCTCAAGCATTCTAATAAATCTATAGCTTGCATGGATTATTTCGTGAATAACCGCTAGAAAAAAATCTGTTTAATTCTTTTAATTCTCCAACCCAACATTTGCCATTTTTAATTTACATGTTTTCCTCGTAAGTTACCGTCAAATCCAAAGTTGACATTTCGTAACTAAGGAGCCGCCATGTTGACTTGCTGAAATCAGTTACTAGTATATGCGAATAATGCAATACAATAGAAAATTAAACAAAACCTACCTCAAAAATCAATTTAAATACAATATTATACGAATTTGGATGGCTCACGTAACAGAAAACTTTCAACTATAGCGTTTTCATTTGTATGACGTCATGTTTTGAAATGACTTAAATGCGCAAAAATCAGTAATAGACTTTCGCGGAATTTTAATTTATTTTTATTTTGTTGATTTCTTCGAGCTCTTGTGCATTACTTCTTTCTATTTTGCATCCGAAAAAGAAAACAAGCTCCTTTTCTTTTTTTAATTGCAATTTTTAAAACAATAAAATCGGCAAAGGGTTTGCAAATAGGTTCCAATACATGTGGATTTACGTGGGAAGTATATTGTAACAGCCATTATTATGTATATCTCTGAGTCTGCGCTAAGTATAGATATATCGAGAATTTTATCACGGTGTTGTTTACATAGCGAAAGAAGCACGTCATATTAGAATACTTTTTTTATCTTATGTTATGATCCTCAAATATTATCACACTCGCATAAAAATTCCCTTTTATTAGAAATAATGTGTGTACAAAACAAATAGATATAATAGGCAGAAATGTCAAAAATAAGAATATGAATGAATATACTTTGACCGTAGTATATATTATTAGTTATATGGGTTAAGTATTTCAAACGGAAATTAATAATGAGGTAGGTGTTGTCATGATCTTAACAGGCATTCTTGTTAATTTAGATAAAAAATAAAGATTGAAGGTCTCGATTGAAAAAAAAAAAAATTCAAAGCTCAGTAATAAAATTTGTCGTACATTAGTTTTTGATTGATCAAGCTCATTTTCTTTTTCAGTGTGACAGTACAAAATTCGGCCAAAAGGAAGCTGATCTGTACAAATTCGACATAAGGTATTGGTATTAAACACTCATCGTAATTGGTTCAAGGTTGATAACTTTGAAGTAAATTTTCAAATAATTGAATCAAAAATAAATATTCAAAAGATTTATATAATTGACTGATCAGGACTTCATATGAGGATTTCGAAGTCAAATGCAATGTAAGTAAAATAGTCACTATTCAGAAAAGATCAGAAAAGGTCTTAAAGTATTTTAAATCAAAAGAAACAACCGTTGTTACTGAGTCTATCACACCTTTCGCTCTTGGCTTAATTGTTGTTCACTTGTTTTTGTTTCGTATCTTACGAATAATGATAAATCCCCAGTATTTGATTTAGATTTCCAACTGTTATGATTCGAGCACCTACGATGAGTTGGTAAGGGTCACTGTTATGCTATACAGGCGCAACCACATCATTTTAAAATAAGGACATTTATTCCAACGTATACCCTATCTCCACTCATTGAAGCACTTTTATTTGATACACCACTTTGATGTATAAAAAATGAAAACAACACGTTATAAATGTTATGCGTTCCAAAGCGCTTTTCTTGATTTTTCTTCACCAGGAACGCTCAAAGCCGAATATTTAAAAGCCAATGATAGATAAGAACCTAAGCAGGAAAAGAGCTAACGTTATATAACCAAGAAGGACATAAAGAATAGCCAAATATATCTAAAGCCAACTTTGCTAGAGGGAGTTGAAACCTTTATTTCTTTATAATTTCAAACTATATAAACGGATTTTTAGTACGATTTGTTTAAATCATGTCAGTACCGTAGTACTGACTTCTGAGCTGATGATACCTTCGGGGACTGATAGTTCACCAGCAGGATTATCAATCCAGTGCTGTTAAAATGTTATATACTACAGACAAGATATCTTTTCGAATCCCAGTTTATTTCATTCTAGCCCCTTGGTGTTGTCTACTGTCTTATGTTTTTCGTCCAATACGTGTTTAAACGGTTTTAACTGGACGTTTAGCAGAGATTTGTCATGTAGCGCAATTAATATTGGAATGTAGGAATAAAAATAGTCTATCTGCAACTTTTATTTTGTCAAACATGTGTATTGTGTTACTGTATTAGTTACTTTTGTATTTAGTACCAGAATATATAATAATCTTAACTATCAGTTAAAAAGCACAATCTCGCATCTACAACGTATCATGGTAGTTAAGATATCAGACGCTTTTCGGATCGGTGATTAATATGGTTGACTCGTTGCTCGTACAGATGTTAAAAGACACGCTTTAAAAGATATTTGAATGACAAAAATAACCCATTTAAGAAAACACATAATGACTGACATTCTTGGAATTCAAAGTGAACATCACCGTACAGTACCATTATGCAATTTCGTGTCCTCCTTATCTTTATTAGGTTTACAATTTCGTAACAGGATGTCCAAAATATTTTGAACTTTGATAAAGTGTCAAACGTCACACTTTAAGAACTTCCTCCTTTTACGGAAGCAGGTCACGGATGTTTCGCAGTAATATGCACTGTATTTTTCATATCCTGTGCAGAGCTCAATTAACACTTTATCCTCCCAAATTATCTCGATTTATTGGAAAGCAAATGGTACAAAATGGACACATATAAGCAGGCAGTTTCGTAAAAAAGTACACGTATTAAACACTGATATTAGTCAATAATTGCCCTCTATATATAATTGAGGTAAAACATATTATACTGAATTGAAAATTGAAAAAAAAAAAATCGGTAGATGCTACAATGAAGAGTACTAAAAATATTGCTATTGCAAAGTAACATTCATTTTATTGGTGCTCATCATCTTTGAATCTGGTAAGACGTGTTGAACAATGAATCACACAGTACGTATATTTCCTAGTTTTAAAACTGTATTGGACGGCCATTTTCAAATATTCATATTTTATTGATGAAAATTGAAATTTTGTTGAATTATCAGAATATTCATTTGTATTATATTTTATACAAAAATGAATGTCCATAGTTTTAAGTGCAACTCAGTAGATTTGACTTTCTCTGGACTTTTATATATACTTGAGTTCTTAATGTACATCCCATTGAACACTCAGTCTGGTGTTTTGATAAATATAACATTGCCTTAAATGATTTATAACTATAATTCATTTTTTTCATTGCATTGACGATTTAAATCTTGAAGAAAAAAAAAAAAATGTCATACAAGTAAGAGGTTTAATTCACCATTTACTGGAAAAGAAAAAGTCTGTACCAAGTCAGAAATATGACAGTTGTTTCCCTTCGTAAGATGTGTTTTAGGTTTTGATTTTGCCATTCCATTTCCTTTAGAGTTCGTTTTTTTTTAATTATTTGAACCTTTTTGCTATTGTTTAAAGTTACACGGAGACACAAAAAATGCTGGATGCTTGACTTTATAAAGTAAAATAAAACACTAGGATGTGGTAT
This sequence comes from Mytilus coruscus, assembly GCA_017311375.1. Lineage (NCBI taxonomy): Eukaryota > Metazoa > Mollusca > Bivalvia > Mytilida > Mytilidae > Mytilus > Mytilus coruscus. The sequence goes on from JAASAO010001666.1 coordinate 46,180, forward strand.
GATTTCCAAAAGAGATACTTATTTACAAGATACCACATGACTGGGATGTATGAAACTTTAGATCACCATACAAACGTCAACTAAGGGCTACATCCATACCGTGCAGTCGGCTCTTTTAGCCTTGAGCAATCTTGAAGATAACATCTACTGTCGAAATGCGCATATGGTGCGTACCAGAGTTAGTACCGTTATTGGTGTTACTATAAATAGCCCTTACATGCAAAAATGTGAATTCTAATATGACGTTCTTCAAACGCTTTGAGTACACACCCGTGATAAAATATGAATATATTGTTTGGGATGTTCTAATCATACTCCCACGTCATATGCTTTTTTATGAATGAACTACCCGACGTCATGAAATGATGACCTAAGAATGTAAGCATTTTACGGGAAAATGCACAAAATGCACGAATGTGAAACTATTTTGTTACATAAAAGTAAAGTAATAATATCAATTCATCAAAACCTATCTAAATACGTTATTGTAAATAGTTTAAACTGGGTCGATGCCACTGCTGGTGGCCAATTCGTCCCCGAGGGTATCACCAACCCAGTAGTCAGCACTTCGGTGTTGACATGAATATCAATCATACGGTCATTTTAGTAAACTTTTTGGAATTTTGAGTCCTTAATGCTCTTCAGCTTTGTACTTGTTTGGCTTTATAACTATTTAGATCTGAGCGTCACTGGTAAGTCTAGTGAAAACGTAACGAGCGTCTGGCGTATTAAATTATAATCCTGGTACCTTTGATAACTATTTTCAACACTGGGTCGGTGTCACTGCTGGTGGACGTTTCGTCCCCGCGGGTATCACCAGCCCAGTAGTCAGCATTTCGGTGTTGACATGAATATCAATTATACGGTCATTTTAGTAAATTTCCTGTTGACAAAACTTTAAATTTTTCGTAAAACTAAGGATTTTCTTATTCCAGGAATAGATTACCGTAGCCGTATTTGGCACAACTTTTTGGAATTTTGGGTCCTCAATGCTCTTCAACTTTGTACTTGTTTGGCTTTATAACTATTTAGATCTGAGCGTCACTGATGAGTCTAATGAAGACGAGACGCGCGTCTGGCGTATTAAATTATAATCCTGGTACCTTTGATAACTAATTAAACATGTCACTTGCCATTTGTGCCGATATATTACCCCTCGCTATCGCACGTGGTAAAATATTTAGCATAAAGTGGTAAAATCAGGATAAATTCAATCCCCTGAATTATTTTTAAATAATTTAAACGAGAAAAACAACAGCCTGATTAATAAGAAAAAAATATAAATGATAAACAAACATCAGAGAAAACAGCCAGTGACAATCACTGAATTGAAGGCTCCTTCAAAATTTCACGAGAGAAGGTTAATATGTTTGCAGGCTTAAGTGCAATGTAAGTAAAACACTGTACAAATAAGAAGAGGGATCCATCCATCAAAACGACATGATGCACGAAAAAAAAAAAAAAAAACAGCGGACAAAAGGAAACAAAGTACTGATTTAGCAGGTCTCATTGTTACTTAAATCTAGTTCAAATAGCTATAAAAAGCTGTGGTATGAGTGCCAATGAGACAACTCTGCATCCAAGTCACAATTTATAAAAGTAAACCAGTATAGGTCAAAGTACGGTCTTCAACACGGAGCCTTGGTTCACACCAAACAGCAAGCTATAAAGGGCCCCAAAAATGACTAGTGTAAAACCATTCAAACGAGTAAACCAACGGTCTAAAATATATATAAAAAAAAAACAAGAAACGAGAAACAATTATGAACCACATCAACAAACGACAAACATTGGGTTCCTGACTTAGAACAGATGCAAACAAATGCAGCGGTTCAAACGCTATATTGGCACCAACCTTCAACCTACCCTGAATCAATAGTGTTACATCACTACATTGAAAGACACACTATAAAATATAAATTGAAATGGCTTAACGCAATCAAAAGACATATTAACACACAAGTGAACATACACTAAACGAATAAATTTGATCTATGATACAACGTAAATAAAAATAAATAAAATAAGGGTGAATAAATAAATTCAGTAGTATATGTTAGATATTAAACAAATTACATTACAAATACTTGATTAATAATTATTTTCAAGACTTACATACATTTTAGTACACCTCAAATAAATTTAGTAGTGTAAAGACGTCTGAAAAAATTCTTGAGAATGTATGGATCAATAAGATCACAAAAAAATAAGTTTTAAACCCATCAACTAAAATAAGTATGCGTATGAACAAGATAAAATATCAATCAAAGATATTTTCAAGCTATTCTGTCATTGACACGTTGGTTAATATTAAAATGAACTAATGGTAAATGAACGGCATATTAAAAATCAATAACTTACATATTTCTGTTCTTTCCCCGCCCTGGAAATGTTGAGAATAATTGAAATTTATTAATGGTCAATAAACAGTAATTGTAACATTATTGAAGATTTGATAGATTTTTTTTAAATCATTCACTTACATTTCTTTCCTTTCCCTGCCTGTAACCATTATAACATGTATAACTACTGTTTGCCCATCGACGCCTTTTCCTCAGAAAACAAATAATTATAGCCAAGGTTATACCGCACCCCGTTATGGCAGTAGTTGAAAGGACAGTTGCAATTATTGGCATTTCGGATCTTTTAGCTTTATAATTTGTATTGGTTTCAGATGTGTAGTCCATCTTCATAAGATTTCGCACATTGCATGTTGTTCTGCATTTAGAACAAGTGAGAGTTGACTTGAGGACTGAAACTTGAAAGCCTGAAGGACAAGTTCGAGTGCAAAATGGTTCTCTTGGAAAAGGTGTATCGATCACTTTTATTGTCTGTAGTTTTCCATGTTTAGAGCATAGCACTTTTGAGCTATTTACGAGTAGCAAATATTGACTAGGGCATTGCCGTGTACAGTCTGGCTGAACAGTTGGAAAACAGCATGATTTCTTTTCACTTCCTAATTCACACAGAGGTTGAGATCCGATCTGAAAATTATAATAAAATGTCGTAAATTGCATTGTTATATTTGTGTTCTAGCTTTTATTGTATATATATTTGTGTTCTGCCTTTGCAATGCGAGTATAAATGAAAGTCTATGGATTAAGAAGTGTGTTAGTCGAAATATGTATGACGTCGTCAGCACAGCATTAATTTAATACAAATTTTCAGGACCCTAAAACCAGGTTCAATTCACTATTTGTTTTCTTCAATGTCCTGTACTAAGTCAGGTATAAGGCAGTTGTCAGCAAATAGTCCATTTCTATGCATGTTGGTGTTTGTTTTTGTTTCCCTTTAGTTTTTCTATTGTTCTGTTTTTTCCTCTTATAGTTGATGTGTTTCCCTCGGTTTCAGTTTGTTACCCGGATTTGGTTTCTCTTAAGCGATTTATGAATTTGAACAGCGGTATACTACTGTTATAGCCTTTATCTATCACATTTCAATGCATTTGTTCAGAGAAAATTGTCATCTACATAAAATTGAGAATGAAAATTTGGAATATGTCAAAGAGACAACAACACGACCAGTGAGCAGACAACAGCCGAAGGCCACCAATGGGTCTTAAGAAAATCCTGCATCGAAGGTGGGCCTGAGCTTGCCCCTAAATAAAATTGTGTACTAGTTCAGTGTATATGTATATGTAAAATGTTCAATATCCAACTTACCGTAATTGCCATTAAAGTGATGACTGTAGCAGCAACTGAGACGTACATTTTGTTTTTGTCGTAACAGTAAGTTTGTCTTTTGATAAATTTATTGCATGATATTTATATAAAAGAAAATAGTATCAAGGGAATGTTGTAAATTCTAAAAATAATGTTGTATTAAATTACGTTTGTACGTACCATTACGGTAAAATTACAAACTAGTAGAAAATTTTATCAAGTAGGTTTCATGCGAGACTATATTAGCAAGTGCATGTTTAATTGTATGAATTGCTGACATTCAAAATTCAGTGCTTTATTTTTTAGATACAATAAATCATTTTAAAAATCGAAATTGTCAATATAGAATATTAATATCAGAATGAAACAACAACCACGTGATACGCCGAAAATATTTCCAATGAGCATCATTTGAAGACAAAAACAATTGAGAATGGAAATTGGGAATGAAGATGGGGAATGTGTCAAAGAGACAACAAACTGACCAAAATGCAGACAACATCCGAAGGCCACAAATAGGTCTTCAAAGCAGCAAGAAACTCCTGCACCCGGAGGAGTGCTTAAGCTGGCCCCTAAACAAAATGTATACTAGTTCAGTGATAATGGACGTCATACTAAACTCCGTCATATACACAAGAAACTAAAATTAAAAATCATACAAGACTAACAAAGGCCAGCTGAGAATCCTGACTTTTGACAGGCGCAAAATTGCGGCGGGGTTCAATATGTTTCTTGAGATCTCAATCCTCCCTTATATCGATCTAGCCAATGTAGAAAAAACAAACACACACGCCTTCACCAAATCATTTGAAACTAAATTGTTTTGTAAGGAAAACATAACACCTTACAATCAAAAGAGTAAAAGCGGAAAATACACAAGTTTATATTTTGCACAACATAACTTCAGTTAGACTCTTGCAATTTTATTTGAAATTTATAAATTGTAATATTTCATCTATGTCTTTCGAGTGGTATGTCCCGTGTGGAGGAATAATTAGAAAGATGGAAATGTTGTAAAGGACATGCACTTCAAGAAACGATTCCAAATGAGTTTTGCCAATTTGACCATTATTGTTATAGACGTTTGACACTTGATAAGGAAAAGTTACTAAATATTTGATTGCGGTTTCTAGATTATAACTCAGTTAAATTTGCTCCATATCATGTTAACTTTCAAGATGATTGTGGGGTTAACTGTTAACAAGTCAAACTCAAATTTGACTGGTTTCAAATTTATCGTCCAGGAGTTACTATTGATCCATATCACTTCAAATCATATTTTAACGATAACCTATTTGGCTGTTACGAGAAAAAAGTCGCATTAGAGTAAACCAGTTGCATGTTATTCATTACTACTATTTAACCATTTACGCTATTGTGTCATACATGTACAATGTTATTTGATATCACGTATGCGCATTTATCATGCTGTACCTTTGTTGTTGAACGATCCCTTCTTAACAAAATAATTCTGCCCCCTGCTTATCAGGAGCACCTGCGATCACAGGCTCATTTTTTGGTGACGCATCCGAATTCTTTTAACTGTTTAATCCATATAAAAAATCACATGCTTCTTAACTGTTGAAGTACTAGTACTTTAACCATAACCGTATACTTTGACTATCTCAATCTTGATTTTGACAAATCGTAGAAGTATGAAATTCGGTTTATTACCTTTTGAAGATATATACATTTCTTTACGGCCCTATGTTTTATATATAGCGGTCTATCTATATTTAAATGAGATGGGTTAATACCCATTGAATTCCTTTCTGCACGGACGATTTTTGCAGTCAGTATAAAAAGGAAGATTTGAGGTGTGTTTGACCAATGCGACACTCGTTACAAGATAGTAAGGACTAGGTTAGTTTGGTATACTATTCCCCACCCTCCCACCCCTTACTATATCCTTTGTTTATGTAACCTTATCGTTTCTTATCTACATGTGTATGGTAAAAATTGATTCATTTATGTATTGCTATTGTATATATTTATGTTGAACATGTTGAATTATAGGCGATCTTGTAGCGAACGCACAACCCTATACTGTGTTTGTTTTTTCTACGATATCTAGTTAAGACAAGTTTAATTTTCGGAGGAGTGAAACGAGGGAGTAAACAAAAGGTAATATATTCACCGTATTACAATAATTCATACTAGGATTTATTATGTTTTAGCAATTTGAATTTGTATAGTTCTATATATGAGATGATTTCTTCTCATTCTGTCATCTTTAACTATAACTGATAATGTATAGTTAATGCTCCTGTAGCGCAGATACTGCGTCTAAGTTTATTTGATATATAACCAATAATATCAATTAATTAGAGTAATTAGAATAAATATACCTGATAACCCCAAGTTTTTGGTGGGGTTCGTGTTGCTCATTCTTTAGTTTTTTCTATGTTGTGTTACTGTTGTTTGTCTTTTTATTTATTTGAACAGCAATATACTACTGTTTCTTTTATTTTACCATGGCGTTGTCAGTTTTCTTTCGACTTAGTTTTCTCGTTTGAATTGTTTTACATTTATCATTTCGGGGCCTGTTATAGCTTACTATACGGTATGGGCTTTGCCCATTGTTAAAGACCACACGGTGACCTATACTTGTTAATTTCTGTGTCATTTGGTCTCTTGTGGAGAGTTGTCTCATTGGCAATCATACCACATCTTCTTTTTATATTATGATTTTTAATGTCACTTTGGCATCTTTTGGCTCCGTTTTACTCATATTTGAGTTATATCCCTTATTCAACTTACTCACCTAACTAAACGATTCATTGAGATTCATGTTTTGACAAACATTGTAACCTGAAGCAGTGTTATCCATAAGGAGTCTTATAAGTGATTGGGATTAGAACATAAAATTGACTGCTGTACCCCTGTTTTTTATATTTTCACCTGTTTTGTCTGTTTGCGTTATTCACACATCGTTGTCAATATAATGGAATTTGATGCGACTGTCATATAAGTGAGAGGTTTAGCTTGCTAGATATAAAACCAGGCTCAATCCCTATTTTCTACATTGTACCAAGTCAGGAATATGACAGTTGTATTCATTCGTTTGATGTGTTTGAGCTTTTGATTTTGACATTTGTTTAGGGACTTTCCTTTTTGAATTTTCCTTCGAGTTCAGTATTTTTGTGATTTTACTCTTTATTCATACTCTTTGTAAATTGTTAATTCGTTATATATGCTCACATATATCACAGAGTAGATTACCATTTTTCACATTTGTCTTTCACTCTCTGGAATTAATATCAACAAATACCTCGTATACAGATCAGTTTATAAATTCCGCCATTTTGGTACTATGGTTGTTATTTTTTTTTTTTTTTTTTTATTGTTGTCTTAAATGGTTGCCAATATACTTTGTCTTTAGAGTGTCTTTATGCCATTTTGATTTTCTGTGTCGAAAAAAATATTTGTTTTCACAGTGATTAAGATTATAACACAATGTTGACTACTATACCATAATTTTTCACAAGTTTACCTAGTAAACAATTGAAAGGTTTTGCTAGCTATAAAACCAGGTTTAATTCAACGTTTCTTCTTAAAGAAATAAACGTATAATACTCAGGAATATGACAGTTGTTCTCCATTTGTTTGATGTTTTTGAGCTTTTGGTTTTGCTATTTAACAAGGGACTTTCTGTTTCGAATCTTTTTCCTCAGAGCTTGGTATTTTTGCATTTTTACATTTTACTGGTTCTATCGAAGTAGGACATGCGGTCGTCTATAAAACGCATTTGTGGCACTCGAATCTAAATCAGTTGGAAAGTCATATCAAACTTAAAGTTAAAGAGCATCAAAAACCGATAAGTGCAAGAAACTGTGCCAGAAACGACCAAAGAAACCCATATCTGTTGTAAAAGGAAACGATACAATATCGAAAAAAACCCTGAATTACACTCCAAGAATTAAATATCAATAAAGAATCAATTATATAATATCATATTTCCTTGATTTGTCCTTTCTTTATTGATTAATAAGATTTGAAAATCGGTAAACTTTTATCTCAAATAGCAATGGCGGTTCCTTCATCTGCAAATTCATTTACAGTTCAATGTAATATTAAATGGAGCAGGATCTGCTTACTCGTCCGGAACACCTGAGATCATCGCCAGTTTTTGGTGGGATTCGTGTTTCTTAGTCTTTAGTTATGACGTATTATATATAGTTGATGCTCCTGTAGCGCAGATACTGCGTCTGAGTTTATCAAATAGATAACCAATAATTTAAAGTAATTATGGTATGCTTGATAACCTGAGATAACCCCGGTTATTGATGAAGTTCGTGTTGTTTATTAGTCTTTAGTTTATTTGTCTGCTTGTTTTATTTTAGCCATGGCATGGACAGTTTATTTTAGATCTACCAGTTTGAATGTCCCTCTGATATATTTTGCCCCTCTTTTAAAACTACCCTGTAGTTCCAGATGCGATATGCATGTCACTAATCACTTATGTAGTAAAGAAACGAGTTTAGAACGGAATCGATCAATATATTGAGATTCACAAATATTTCCTTTTTCCCTGCTTCCAATTTTGATGTTCCGTTTTTTTTCTCTTCATACAATACAATGTAGGCATGACGTTTACGTCTATACTACTAAAGGCAGAGACAGATTTCATTGAGCCGCAACTCCTCTGTCCTTTGTAACCATAGAAAGTCGGAAATATTTGTGCTCTGACGTATAAATGTAGTGTTTTGTACTTCCTAAATTTGTCTTTGAAACATTTTTTTTTTACAAAAAACGCCATCCAAATTCAGAGACCGTTATCGATCCGTGCTTACACGCTTACGTAGCATGCTCAGTCGACGTACTGCCCGCAGAACTTAATTTAATATATCAATAGTATATGTCACAAAATTACCTGATCCATGTTACTTTATCTGTCAGTACGTATACGTTCTGCCCCTGTCAGGCGCACAACAAAACGGTGTACACGGGTAATAATCACGCATGAAAAAAGAATAACTGTGCATCTTATAATCAGCGTGACTTTATCAAATGACAATTCGAATTCTAAAAACTGATTAAAATCCGAGCTATAAATAAGGCGTATGTTCTTAAATTTAATTACGGAGCCGCAATGTCGCGAGTATGGTCTTGTTATTTAATTGTATCAAACATTTATAGATGCAAAGAACCATAACTATAACGTTAATGGTTAAAAATTCACCAACATTTGATAAACAAAGACGAAGAACGTCATTGAGGATCCAATTTCGAAACTTTTTGCCAAGAACAGCTACCAAGTTGCACTGCTCACTTGTAACAATTCAAAAATAATATCGAAATGTATAGAAAATATCAAAAATTATAACACTTAATTTCCCCATTTTTTGCGCAAATGGTTCATTTTGTTTCATCCGAGTTTCGTGAATTACATCATACTATTTATCCAATCATCGCTTAACTTGCTCTTGGTATAATCATTTGCATGTTAAGACAAAATCAACAAAACTGAAACGGTAAACCGAAAGATGTTATGTCTAAATAATAATGATTATTTGAAAATAACAAAGACCGGAGAGAATTTCTGCTAAAGTTTGTTTTATCAATCAGCATTTTGATTTTTTCAGGCGGAAGGTAAGCTGATTTTTTTTAAAAGATAGTACATCGTTCAGTCATTGGTACTTTGAAATGTAAATCGTTTGCCGCTAAATCAATCAAACATACCATCTCAATCATCTAGCAAATGTGTAATACACAAACAAACAGCAATACGCACAGCAAAACTCAGTTATAAAAAATCGAGTCCGATGTTGAAATAGGCAACAGGAGAAACTAAGCAAAATGACAATGATCAACATAAAATCTAACAAAGGACTACAAACATTTACTGACATGTTATCTACAGACCTCAATTAAACTGATAGAAAAATTATATCTTTATTATATGACATGTATGAAATACAAACACAAACCCTCCCATTAGGGTTTAAGTATCAAGTTATCATGAATTATATGATATGAACATAACCATTATAATGCCAATACCTGGTTTTAGAATAAATGTGTTTATTTCCGATGCAAAAACCCAATAAGTGAATCAATATGTATTCCCAAAAATGTCATCTTTGATGCCTCGACAAAATTATCTTAACTATATCTTCTGTGTATAAGTCTGTGTATAGCTTTTGGAAGTTGATTTTGACAACTGTTTGTTTTGTTCTTTCAGGAGTAATTGTCCTTGACTTTTTCTTAAACGTTCAAAAACCTTCAATGAATACCATTGCTTTAGATACGGTATTATTGAATTCATAATGTAGATAAAATTGAGAATGGAAATGGGGAATGTGTCAAAGAGACAACAAACCGACCAAAGAGCAGATAACAGCCGAAGGCCACCAATGGGTCTTCAACACAGCGAGAAAATCCCGCACCCGGCGGCGTGCTTCAGCTGGCCCCTAAACAAAAATGTGTACTTGTTCAGTGATAATGGACGTCATACTAAACTCCGAATTATATAAATGAACTAAAAGTAAAAATCATACAAGACTAACAAAGGCCAGAGTCTCCTGACTTGGGACAGGTGCAAAAATGCGGCGGGGTTAAACATGTTTTGTGAGATCTCAACCCTCCTCCTATACCTCTAGCCAATGTAGAAAAACAAACACACAGCAATACGCACAGTAAAACTCAGTTTAAAAGAAGTCCGAGTCCGATGTCAGAATAGGTAACAAAAGAAACTAAACAAAATGACAATGATACACAAATTAACAAAGGACTACTAGCACTAGAACTTGTTCTATAAACATTTCATACTTATACCTATCAGGAGTAATGGTTCTTGATCGATAGAAGAAAGCACTTTATTTCGTTTTATACTTATAAGTTGAGAATTGTTCAATCAATGCATTTCAAATTTTGCTTTTACTGTCAACAAAGTAGGGTTCGTCAAGTTCCATTTAAATTATTTTTACTTTTTGCTGTTCAAGAATCGTGGCTCTTAATTGTAATACAACCTGGTGTTCTGTCATTTTGATAACCTGTTATTTGTTTTTACTAAATCAATTCTATATTTTGTTGTATTGCTTTTTTTTATTTAAAAGAAAAACAGTTTATCAATAAGATATGTACTTGTGCAAAAAATAAGAAAACTTTTAACTTAATATTAATATAAAATTTCTTTTCTGAATAATAATGGTTACCTGATTAGTCAGCAGACGATTTCCATTTCAGTGCGCGTATAATGCACTTTTACTTAAAACTCAAACTGATAATTTATACAACAGTTTTCCCATATAATAATAATGATATAGACGTTTCAATAAATACACAATCTGAGGCGTCTATCGTCATTGCGTATTAAAATTAGATATAAATTCTCTGACCTTAGTACACTTTTATAATAGTTAGCTGTAGAAGTATAAAGTAAAATAAATCCGACGGTATTTTCTATATTTATTATACATAATATTTTATGCTGAAGAGCAATACATCAGTTACAGAAAACTAGATTGGCGTTATTAAATTAAAAGCTGCATGTTACAACTTGCTATCAATCATAATTTTACGCCAACGTTTTACTTTACTATTCCAGCAGACCGACTGACACTATTTGCAAATGTACATAGAATTTTCTAGAGATTATAATTTTCTCAGTTCTGTCATTTTGCAAATCAAGAACAAAAACAAATCATATAAATAGTCAACATAGATAAAGATGAATACTTAAACTGTTTTCAACTACCTGACCTTACGGTCATAAAACGTTTTTGTACGATTATGGTCCTCAGAATCACCAATCAACCAATCAAAACACTCGATTTGCTGTTCCGAGAACTGAGTACAATTGACTCAAAAAGGCTAGATCTACTTGTCCAAGAGAACGTTTGCAAGCAGTACCCGGGATGCATAGAAGAGTAGATGTATGTGGCCTATGATGGAAACGAAAAAGACCTATTGAGAAATCAAGATCAGAGCTTTCCCTAATTAAGTTACGTAGGCGCCTTTATATCTCAGAACATTTGCCTTTATTGATTGAACAATGGCATTTTATGACATTTTCGTGCAATAACCTGAGAGCGTTTCAACCAAATTTGATATCATTATTGATAGGAAAATGACATATACACCTTATCGCTATTCCCGGCTGACCCGGCCGCTTGAACTTTGGCGTCATACAACAATCACTTTTCCATTGTGGCGTCAGATATTTTGTATTATGACGTCAAAATTTTACGGGAACCTGTGTGATATCCAGTAATGGCGGACAAATAGCGATAAGGTGTATTATGACGTTCGTGTTCAATAACTTAAGATTAGTATTCCAATTTTGATGAAACTTTGCAAGAAGGTATTTTTATTATTTTTTTGGTGTTTTGTACATAAATCAGGCTGTTTTGACATGTTTGAATTGCCTTACATTTGTCATTTGGTTTTATAGCTTGCTGAACGGTATGGAGTTAGCTCATTGTTGAAGGCCATATGGGGACATACAGTTCTTAACTTCTATCTCTAATGGTCTCTGGTGGCAAGTTTTCTCAGTGGCAATCATGCCCGTATATCCCATCTTTTATATATATTTGAAATTTTATACACAATGCTGACAAATATAACACACAGGACAACTTCAATGTTTGTTGTATAATGGAATTATTAAAGGATCCATTTGTATCTAAGTTTGACATAGACAAATTCTTCTTTCATTTCCTAGTACTTGTTTATGTATAAAAATTAATAAATGAGATAGTTGAACCTGATACACCCGCCATTTAATCCTTTTTATATCTGTTAATTTATCCATTTTATGCTTTTGAAATAACATAACATAAAAATTTCAGGTTAAATAGTGTGTTATTAGATTTGTATTAAATAGAAAATGTGTCTATAAGACACAGGATGTCCTGCCATTAAATGTAGGTCACAGTAATCAAATTGTTGATGACCTGAGTGGTACCATAAAAGAATACTGTAGTGGTGATATATCACAATAGGTTTCTGTGAAATGAACCTAAACACAAGACTTAGCCAAAGACACAAAAGCAATAAATGTAGGTCATAGTGACTCAAGTAATGTATTGTACTACTAGTATACAAGATGTCTGTGGAGAAAAAATATCATTGATATATTACCATTAGTTTCTGAGAAATGGAGCTAAATGCAAAACTTAACTGGAAAGGGATGTACATACTTATGAACTGACAAGGGTATACTAGTATCTATATAATCTATCCACATTTGTGGCAGGGCATAATAAAATCCAATCTTGGCAACTTTTTCAAATAGATATAAATAACAACATGCAGTATTGTGACAAAAGTACTCATTTATGATCATATTTCAGTTCCATAAATTACTTATTCAGATTCAATAAATTCCAAAAAAATTAACTAATTTAAAAGTGTTGCAAGGCATGGTTTGATTAGTAGCAGGCCAACTTTACAGGTTTATTTTATTCATATAACCTTATGACTTTCTTTTCACAGTGTGCCAATTTTTTTAAAATCCTGTTCTGTATAATCAGGTTATGCAAATACCTTGTCCCCACAAAATTTTAATGCACACATGTTTTATGCTAAAACCATGTTTTGAGATTTATAGAGTTCTCAACAGTAAATTATTTTGATAAATGTACCTTTTCATTTCATATACTACCTTTATTTTCTTTGATAGAACAGTAAGTTCACCAAATACAATGAACATGTGTATGACAATTGGGACTAAAATTACATGCAAGTTTTCCACTAAAAAGTAAAAATTGAAAATATATTGCAT
>JAASAO010000057.1:0-60358 GCA_017311375.1 Mytilus coruscus
TTTTACAAAACATAGTTTTTTGTTACAATGCCTCAATACTGAAAATAGTTCGGTTTGCAGTTTAAAGATTACTTTTTCTCTGTCGACTGCTATTATAACGTCGTTTATTCAAGTGTACTATGACCGATTTATCCATCCGAATTTTAAGAAATAAAACATTTACACATTGGACATACAGTACACGGGTTATTTGCTCTGTTAAACACCAGTAAAAAAGTTGACATTATTTCTTGTGAATACTTTTAAATACTTTCTTTATATTTAAATCGTATAGCTTTACGGTTGAAGACTTTAATATGATATCTGTATGCCTGACTGCTCGAGGTAACAACATACAAACTTAATACATCCAAATCGGGTGTATAAATATAACCAGTATGTCGGGAACTTCCTGGTTAAGAGTTGACATACTGTGATGTTGATCATGCTGCACTGAAGGTAAGTTTATTTTTTTTTTACTTTATGATTTTTTTTTTTTTCTTTTTTAAAATACGAAGAACCCATATATTCTGTTCCAACTTATTTTACAGAGGGATAAACAAAAGGCTACATTTTAACGCATCATTATATAGGGACTAATTAAAATTAGTGATTATTTCTGTGTTGATGGTTACGTAAGATGCATATGACTAATTACATACATGTGTGTAGACGTTACATGGTTTGGCTATTTGTTATCATTATCTTGTCATCTTGAAGAATGTATGCATATTCTACAACTTTGATAGTCCTGAACATGCATGAAATATTTGTCACTGGACGTTAAGTAACCAACAATCAATCAATCTATAACTAAGTCTACTGAAATACGTTGAAAATTATTGTTTCATTTGATGCATCAAATGAATATTCATTTTAACACAAAAGGACAATTCAATGTACTATTCATTTAATGTGTACCGTGACTATTTAAAAAAAATGGCAAATCTTCATTTCGAGTAAGAGCTAGAGTTTATCTTTGAGTAAGAATTCGAGTATCTAATTTTAGTTCTTAATTCCAAAAATTTTAGTCACTAAAATTGAAAACCCGAAATGAAAAAAAGATTAGATACAAAAGTTTAAAAAAAACACACAAATTTTCGTACATAAAGGGAAAGTCCTCCGCCATCTGGATCAACCCGCTATTTTTCCATTATTTTTTGCATACAAATAGTAATACTCTTTTTTATCTAATATACATTTTTTTCTAACTTTAACTCGAACTCTAACTAAATGGTTAGTCACATTATAGTATCGAACTAATGAACCATATTTATTTGTATTTTTGATTTGGATAAGTTAAAGGAATATATTCAATTTATTGCAGATTCTGAAGTGAATTTAAGTTTTTTTTTTCTATTTAAAAAAAGTGAAATCATGGAATGCACGGCAAGGCTGTCAGCTTATTCAATTGCTTCCGATTAAAACAGAATGTCAGAAATAATTTAAGTTATATTTGATTCTGTTGATAATCTAAAAACGTATATGATTACAAAACTCACTTTCAGATGATCTCAGAGCTGCAACCACGTGTATTTCTAATTGTCATAGCGATCCTGTTGGTGTCAGTAACAGCACAGAGTAAGTATATACAAAATTGTACCCCCTTTGGCATTTGTAACATTTGTCTGCTATGAAATAACAATATATTTCTGAACTTCCATTGTTTTTATTCGGAGAACCGTTTGTGGCTACATGAGACAAAGCGGGTGCAGTCGAATTGAATTGTACGTATACAGTTGTTAGTCTCTATCAATTGTAGACGTTAGCTGTTATTACATCTTGGTTTCTCCTTGATGCTGAATTTAATTGTGTTTAACACTAGAGTTTCAAAATTTATAAGTTCACTGTTTAATCTTAACTAATATTTCTATTCCATCTTTACATGTATATTTTAATAATTATAATGATTAAATGTAGGCTTCAACGAATATGAATTAAAAGAGATGTAACGTATACGACAGGGGAACAGCAACCCAACGATAAAAATAATTAGAAAAAGTAATTAAAACGAAAACAACCAGTTGCCGACAACACTTATGTTTTTGTTCTTAGGAAGATCAATCGGCTCTTTGTGAAATATCGGTTATCCATCATGATTCAAGCTGGATTCTGAAAAATCAATTTTGCAAAAAGGTTGCAACAATGTAAATCAATTTAGCATGTGCAACTATGGTTGCTAGGTTTCAAAATGATGAAAAACAGACAAAGAACAGGAATAGCGAGGTGTTAAACGGCTGTCTGAAGGGCGTTTTTTTATTTGCCTGTAGCTATATCACAACCTCTTACAATTATATAGGTGAGAAGTTGGATATTTGGAAATATTTGAACAAAATTGTCATTTAATAAACCAATTTTCAGTCGTTTAATATAGTCGCTTATGTCTGACTTGATTTATGAACCAACCTTTAACATTTCACCACCAATAGCTGTATGCATTTGTACATTTTACTATAATAGTATTTATGTCTTTAAATTTAGTGACAAGCTACAAAATTTAAGTAGCTTCGATGACTGTATACAATTGCATGTACCATAATATTTGTATATTTTTTTTTCAAATGTACAGTAAAACCTCAAATATCAACATTAAAAATATAATAATTAGGAACTGAAATAACGATATGTCATGCGATAAAGACCGTGTATTACATTTATTGTTTAACGCATTGGAAGTATCCATAAAATAGATTGGCAGTGACTAGAATGCATTTAACAAAATGTTTGAATCGTATACAACAAGTTCTAAAACAACAAATGAAAAGAAAGTACCATGTAAAAGTTCACCTCTTTTTTCAGTAAATCTGGCTTTACATGGAACAGTAAAACAAGAATCAACATTTGTAGACGGAAATGGTACTTCATACAGTGCAAACTTGGCAATAGAAGGACCTGCAAATAATAATTGGGACGATGGATGTTCATCTACAGCTGCTAATAAACCGACACAATGGTGGGGACTTCTTCTTCCCAACTTAGCCTACATTTCAAATATTAAGACTTATTACCGGAGTGGTGGTAAGTCCTGAGTGTAGAAACTGTAGGTTGTTCCAAGCCATTATTTCTCCCCAGAATATATGTATGTTCTAAAAACCGACACCCAGACATTATCTTAATGCCTTCGTCGTCGTCGTTGTACGTCGCCGTCAGTCGTCTGTTAACTTATACCAAAAAATATATTTTTCTGAAACTAGTGGGCCAATTGAAACCAAACTCGGTTACAATTATCCGTGGGGTATTTAGTTTAAAACATGTTTCCGATGATTCAACCTGCCAACCAAAATGAACATAAAGGCTAAAAATGGAAAAAAGAGGGTACCTTGCAAATATCGTCTGATATTTATTCGGAAAATCAGACGGAGCAGAAAGGATCAGAACGTCAAAAATTACCTACTGTCAGACAATAGTTTTTGGAGTTATAGCTCTTAAATAACGAATGTTTACTTTTATGTGCGATGCTGGTCATTATCTGCAAAACTATTATAGATAAAAGAGAAACTGTACATTGCAAAATGACCAACAGGACAAGATCTAAAAATACGTCAAAATAATAGTTACTGCTCTTTGATAACGATTTTTATTCATTTTTGTGTTTTGTTCTCGGAAACTATAGAAGGTATAAAGAACCTGTAATGAGCGGATCAACAAAACTAGACTCACATATAAGTCAGATGTTTGACATCGCTATTCTACTTCACATAGGAATTAGTGCCCTTGCATGATACTTTTACCTATATGTGACCCGCTATGACATTTTCAGGCTTATGGCGGTAAACGTCATAATGAGAAAACGTCGATGCAAAGTCACGTAACGTAATCGGGGCACCTGTTATTGAATGTCCAATTATATCATGCGGTAAAATAAAGATGATGTTTTTCATAACTTGAGGAAATTTGGATTTTATATTAAGATATGCAAAACAAGAAGATCTTTTACATGGGTGTCATTCGGTTTATCGAGAGAAATGATCGTGAAAGAATACCAAACGGTGGTCAAGTATTGCGATTGGATCGTGAAAGTTCTTGTATAGGATCGTGAAGGAAATCTAATCGAGAAGACATATGAAAGGTCAATAAATAATGTAATTTAAATAATTACACGGACAAATTTACAACAAAATAAAACTGTATGTCAAAATGGTTCAACATTATGATCAGTATGTGAGAAAATCCAGGTTTAAAAGTACATCGTTTTTACAAAACTGAAAAAGGCAGATTGCTCCTCGACATTTCAATGACATTAGAAATGTAAACAAACATGATTTTTTTTCATATTTCGAATGACTTGACTACTTTTCTCCAAAAAAGGTCATTCCATTTGAATGAATCAAATGGTTCTCAAAGTTATTTTGTGTAAGCATAATCAGAAACTTTGTTAAAAAAGAAATATTTACACAAAATTAATATTTCGGATCGTGAAAGATCACGTACCGCTTTTTGAAGATCGTGAAAAGGATCGTGAAAGATCTGATGCTACGAAGACGTTCAAATCATTCTTCAATCATATGATAATCTATATTTGTTATTGGTATAGAAAAAACTTTACACCCCAGTTCTATTGTTATGCTTCATAGTTTCTATTTCTGAAACAAGTGTAAATTGAATAGATCTATTGTTACGAATAACAATGGATTTTGACCACAGGGTGTGACGAGCGGGGTTTCTAGAAACCCCTGCTTCTACATCCCGCAAACAAAGTCCATTGTTATTCGTAACAATAGTAATTGATTATTTTTTAAATAGCATGAACATAAGAAATTACTAATAGTGTTCACTACAAATTGTTTCATGATATTAAAAAAACACATTTTAGGAAATTCCAATAAGCATCTATATGGAATACAAAAATAATCCTTTAAATACTCCTTTGCTTGAAGGTATTTTTTTTTATCCCAGTCATATGTCTCTACTCCCGGACAACCCCCACCCCGGTTACCCAGTGGCCGATCTGGGGTTGGGGTTCCATGGATTCGACCCGACTTTTATTTAAAAGATCAATGCATTTGAATGGTTGGAACCCCCCCCCCCTTTTTCTCCTGATTGCCCAAAAAGGAGTTCCTCTACATTAAATTTTGTATGTTGAGCGTGTCTGGTAGTCGGGTTTCTAATGCAGACACACCTATCCCTTAGTATGTTCGAATATGCATTTTTGTTTATTCTCGAGAAGAGGGGGGGGCTTTTGTTTTTGATAAAATCGTAAGATATAAAATACAGTTATGATTACCTTTATTAAACTGATACAGGTAAGTACTTTGGGTTATAATATTGCCTTTATCTTTAGTCTCTTCTACCAAATCCAACGCTTGCCACAAAATGTCGTCCGTCTTATACCCGTCCATATTGACAACTGTACACCAGGAGCATGATGTGTTTTTTGTTTGTAATAAGAATACACGAAACAGTCAACCTTGACCTGCTGATCCATATTAGCACATGGATTTAACGGGAATATGCAAAACAACTTTGACATTTGTAAAATATACTCACTTGTCAAAGTTTGAACGAAGATAACCAAAGAGAGGCTACTAGTGGGGTTTCATGCAAGAAAAAATATTCTTATAAATCATGGTTTGAAATTGCCAATACATATGCTATCGTTTTTTTTTTTTTTCATTTAATAATCAATGTTAAAAATATAGGGTTTAGAATGGGGTGTAAGTTAGTTATACACCTGGATACGGCGTGTCTGGATAAGAAACCCCTCCGGCCTCCGGCCGACGGGGTTTCTTATCCAGACACACCTATCCCTCGGTGTATAACTATTACAGATTTGCATGACTGGTCCGGGTCTCTTTTGTTGGCGAATATGACTATAATCGTGCAATGCCGTTGGATCTAATTATCTTATAATACCACACAGACTAGGTGAATTATTGCAATATCAGTCTATCTGTTTAGTTTAAACATATTTTATTTGCTCAAAGCAAAAAAGGATCAGACACAAGTAAAACATACTTATAAAGTCTTCTCCACAATACAATATATAAAACAATACAAATTGAATATGAGCATGCATCATATAATATAAACAACATAAATATTACTAAACTATACTGAAAAAAGGAGAGGGAATGTGGAAAGAACGACAGAGATTAGGATGATGATGATAATGATGATGATGTGCGTGTTACCTATGCTGATACTATACTACGAGGAATCGTTTTGATCTCTTTATAAAACTGAATACTTGTTTAACAATTTGCACATTTTGATCATAGGAAAGAGTTTCTTTTCCAAAAACCAATAGTTTTAAGTCCAACTCGGGAAGCCAGCTGAGACCATTAAAAAGAATAGCCTTTTCATTTAGATAGAAAGGACAATCAAAGAAAAAATGGTGCATGTCCTCAATATCCAAACCACATTTACATGTTAGATCAGATATAATGTTAGCTCTAAACAAGTCACAATTCAAGAAGGATGCCGAACATCTAAATTGGGTTAGTATTATATTCAATTTTCTTGGGCCATATAAATAATGTTTAGATTGATTCTCATTTCGAATGTCGTGGTTTTTTAATTCTACTTTGAATTTTGATAATGAGTCTACATTTCGAACTGATATGTTCAAATTATTCCAAAGTTTAATTGTTGATGGGATAAATGATTGGGAAGTCAGTGTCAGCCTGCAAAATGGTAAAATGATATCTTGTCCATTTCGCAAGGGATATTGTGTTGTACTTTGAATTTTAGGGGGCACAAGGCGACATAAATATTCAGGGGCATTATTATTCTGAATTTTATAAAATAATTGTAGTTTTTTTCTTTTTCTTCGTTCCTCTAAAGTTTCCCAACCAACCTCTTTTAAGACAGTCTCAGAGTGTGTGTAAACAGGCAAACCTGTTACAATTCGTGCAGCTTCAAGTTGTAGCTGTTCTAATTTAATTGAATAACCTTTTCCGCAATTGTCCCATACTTCAGTTGCATATTCAAAAATTGGTCTAATAAATACTAGATATAATTTTTCCAGATTTTGTCGGCTAAGTTGATATTTGAGTTTTCGCAGTATATTCAGATGTTTTTTAACACTATTTAATATATTTTCAACATGGTTGTTCCATTTTGCGTCACTTCTAAATGTAACCCTAGATGCTTATGAGATCGCACAATTGGTATTTTTTTTATTGTTCATAGTAAAATTAAGGTCTTGTATCTCATTATTTGAAAACATCATAATTTCTGTTTTTTCAGGATTGAAAGACATAAGCCACTTTCTTGACCATTCATCCAGCTGTCTCAGGTCACGACTAACAACTGATTGTACAAGTTCCTCGTCATGACCCGAGTAACTGAATGAAGTGCCATCTGCAAATAGTCTGCATAAAGAAGTTAACTGTTCAGCAATATCGTTAATATATATGATAAACAATAGAGGATCAAGAACGGATCCTTGGGGTACACCAGCTGAAACATTGCAAAAAGTAGAGGATGATTCATTACTGATAACCTTTTGTTTTCTTTGATATAGAAAGCTAGTGAACCAATTTAAAAGATTTCCCTCAATGCCATATGCTTTCATTTTATGTAGTAAACCAACATGACAAACTTTGTCAAAAGCCTTCGAAAAATCACAAAAAAACAAAACAGCAAATTTCTTTTGTTTCTAATGCATTTAAGATACAATCATAGATTTCTATTAACTGATGCACTGTTGAATGTTTTGGCATAAAACCTGATTGGAATTCATAAAATAGTTTGTTATTAAATAGATGATTATATACATGTTTAAACACAACTCGTTCCATAACTTTCCCCACGCAGCTAATTAAAGATATTGGTCTGTAGTTAGATGGCAAAGATGAGTCCCCCTTTTTGAAAATAGCTATTATATATGCAATTTTCCAGCTGGTTGGATATACACATTGACTAAGGGACTTGTTGAATATAATTTGAAGAGGTATTGCAACTTTATCTGGACAGATCTTGAGCATCCTGTGGCTAATCACATCTGGTCCCGAGGCTTTATTTGGATCAAGAATATTAATCATATCTATAATTTCTTGAATAGTGACATGTATGTCACAAATTTTATTGTTAGATTTAGTTTCTAATTGTGGTACGTTGATATTTTCTTCACCTAATTTGGAGATTAAATTAAAATACTTGTTCAAAAGCTCACATTTTTCTTCATATTCTATCTGTTCGTTCTTCATAAACTATCTATGTTGAAATGATAAAATGTTCAAAATCAATCTTACCTCAAATGATAATTTGGTGCCACGCAACTTCCGATATCACTGTAGGACATAGTGCAGTCGCCAAAAATAGTTTAGTTTTGTGTATAGTCAAGTCCGTATTGCGGATTCGTTAAGCTATAGGGTAACTGTATTTGATGTAAGTTATGATTGTAAGGTGTACATTTTCGACAAGAAAGGTTTCAACTAACCTTGACCGCATTATCATGCATCACTTGGCAATGTTTATTTTATGTGGTTTGGTCTTTTGCTGATATACCTGTATGCTATAGGGCCACTGTATTTGGTGTATGGTGTACATGTCTGTCTGCATGTTTCATATAAGACGTTGACCTCATTTTCATGGTTCATTGGTCTTTGTTAAGTTTTCATGGTTTTGTCAGTTTATCAGATACTAAAAGCAATATAGTTCAATTGTATTTGATATATTGAATGATAGTAAGATGTCTATGTCTGGCTGTCGGTCAGGATTCATATACTTTCGACCTTATCTTCCGATGATGAATTCATTGGTCAAACATAACTTTTAGTTTTGTCAGTTTCTAAGGTACTGAAAGCATCAGAACCACTATATTTGGTGTACGGGATGTTTGTACCGGTCTGTATGGCATGGTTCATCTGACCTTGACCTCTTTTTTATGAATCATTGATAATCTTAAGCGTATGTGACACTTCTAGTAAAACCCTTAATAGTTCAGACGTTCAACATATAAACTATCATAAGTAAAGCAGACGAGACATTTCAGCATTTGCGCTCTGGTATTCTTTAGTCTGTAATATAAAGCTATCTCATTGGCAATCATTCCACATCTGCTACGTTGTATATAAAGATACATAGAACTTAAGAAAGTACTGTTACACAAAAGTTTGGTTATCGTTCAATCTCAAATTGTTAATGAAAGATGCTGTTTTCGCTATTAGATACGGTAGATGGTTAACTATTTGGTTTAAACGTTGCATACCCATATTATTGGCTAAATAGTAGCGGTAAGTAAAAAGGTCTGCCTCAATTGTACTAGACCGATTCTCAGAGCTGAATTTTTCACACGCGAACTGAAAAAGGTATGATATCGCTAGACATGCCAATACATATTCAGTAGAAGTTGTAACGATTGAGAATAGAACTCAATCGGTTAAATTACAGTTCAAGCTGGGCATCCCAGTCGAAGTACGTTGAATGATAAGTTGGGTACAATGACGTATAGCTATTGTGAAAAGACTGAACAAACAATTAATTAGAAATAATTTATCTTTGTGTCTTTTTAGTTTGTATCAGCGCAGCCACGAAATAACAATAAATTTGTCAATATTGTCATACTATGTATGCACGAACGACACTCCATATAACTGAAAGTTACAACCCTTACAAAAAAAAATAAAATGCGTACACATGCATATATTTCCAAGGCGGATGCATTTAAAGATAGATATATACCTTTAATTTTCGACCAAGTACGCTCCTGGGGGTCCTTCTATTTTGGAAATCAACTGATCTAGACACGTGTTTAGTTATTTTTTTAACTTTCGAGGTAAAGTGTTGAATTTAAAAAAAAGAATATGATAGCTTTAATGTTCGTTCTTATGAAAATAGTTTCACGCTTCAACCAGTTGCAAGTATATCAAGTGGTAAAAAAAATATCGATTTCTGATTATTAAGTCTGGTCACGCATTGTCTTTCACGATCAAAATAATGCGTTGCCTGATCTTTCACGATCAAGTTTGATGAAAAATCAACAAAATTCAAGGTTTTCATAAACTACTGAACGGTTTCAAGGGAAGAGCATACTTTTATTTTACTGTACTATCGGACACACCAAAGACTAAGTTTCTTTTTGGACTTTTTGAAATTACGATATACGTTTTTTGTGGAAGAAGACATCAAGTCTTCTGAAATCCAATACTGCCGGCTGGTCAAGTCTAAACAGAAAACGTTTCCAGGAGTGTTTCCATATCCCTTTCTATGCTTTACGATTTTATAACTTCCATGGCTCATCTCGACACCAATTTGCTGACATTAAAAGGTATAAGTAACAAGTTTGTAAAATAGCGTCTGCATCATTTTATGAAACAAAGTCAGAGAAACAAATGCACAGTATTCCGATATCGGGCTTGTATAGTCAGCGGCTTTTCAATCTAAAATAAAAATTGCCAGGCAGCTGTGCGTATTATAGAGTACGATAAGAGAAAAACTCGATTTCGCGAAGTTTGTTTACGTTCCGCCATGTTTGGTATTGAAATTGTAGAGGGCGCATATATTATTTTCAAAACTAATAATTTACCTAATCTATATTAATATGCAATTTTATTTCAAAATCCATTATTAACTGATAAATGATATCAAAATTTAATGCTTCATTACAAAAGTCTCGTTTCTTTTCATTGCATTGCATAAGTTAAACCGGGATCCGCTTGTTACCGTCTCATCGGATACGGTCTTATAAGTTGAACGATAGACAGTCTTCGGACTTAACGATGGACAGTCTTCGGACTTAATGCTTTTTCACTACCTGATTGGAAGATATTACAGACTCTTTCATACTTAAAGTATGTTGAGTGGTTTGGGTTGGGCAATTTGAAACCTAGTTAATGTCCTTCAATCCCGCAGAGTGTCGGGTTTGCATTCTTTATTTTAGTTATTAAAGTTGCATCGTGATCAATCATGCATATCGGTACACAGGAAAATTATTCTATAAATAGAAGAAACTCCTGCAATTTTGTAATGTATAAAAACGCACACGTGATTATTCCACATTTTATCCAGTCGCTCGTTGTTATGAATGTTTTGAGTCATTATAGTTGAAACGTATATGAAAACCTAGGGACACACCGCGCATGTTTTTTTTCCCTCGGTTATACATATTGATACTTATTAAGATAATCAGAAGGTAACAATTTAATTGAAAAACGGAAATCAATTAATTTCGATTAATATTGGAATAATTGGAGGAGGGTTTGCGCTGGGCTAGACGATGCCTAGCTATCTTACCATGGCAAGATAGCAGAATGTGAAGAACATAAGACGAGTGGATAATAATAATTAGAAAAAAAAACATCAACTGTCCGACTATAAAAGCGATTATTTGTGCATGATTTTGATAACTAATATGATTTAAAGGAGATGTGAAGTAAACATGAATAATTAAGACAGGCAACCCAATTAATCGACACACAAAACTCCCAATTCTAAAGTTCAAACAGCGCATGCCTTTTACAAGTTAAAAGTCTTCAACAATGGACATATTATGTGATTACAATATTTTTTAGCTTCTAACTCTCCCAAGTCTAGCTAGATATAAAATAATTGTGAATAAATGTTTAAAAAAAATATGACAAAAAATGAATTAATATAATATAACTGAAAACAATGAACAGTGTCAAAAGCAAACGTCTTATACTTGTTTTTGAGATTGATTGACTATTTTTACTAAACATGCTATACGAAAAAGAGAAAGACAATTTGTAAATAAAGACGAAAATATTGTTGGCATTGGATTATTTGAAAATGGATGTTTTCTAGAGGAATTTAAAATCATGTATAGACATACAAACACTATGATAATAAAACAGAAAGACAACTACATGTCAACATATAAAGGCTCTCCCACAAAAGAATGTGTTAATTCTCAATGTTTAGCTTTGAAGGGTAAGCAGTAAGTACGACAAAGGCCTTATTTTGCCCTCAATATCGATCAAGTCCATCATGCGACAAAGTGAAATAGAACGAATTTTCTCGAACGTTTCGAAAGTTACGTTGGAATGTATACCCGAAATGGCATCAAAACAGACTTTGATGCAATTTTCCAAATCGTATATGGATTTCAACGAAATTAAGGCCTAAATGGTATAAAGCGCTGTATTTAACAAACTCATTATTTTAGTCAGATATTTTATCTATCATATCATGTATCATAAGCTTAATGTTGCAAGATCTTATTTTCGACTACTTTTGCGCTAGCACTGTTTCCGGTTCTGAAAACGAATGGAATTTGCGGCCTGCTTTCCTTGTGTTTGCTGGGAAATTAGAATTGATACTAACTGTGTCGTCAAAGAATGATATCTAATCTAGTTATTGTTTTTAAAGTGTTTCATTGTTATAACAGCCATCAATCAAAATTGGAATTGTAAGCTCGATATACTAGTAATATTTTGGACTTGTCCAACTTACTCCTTTCCTATAGCCTTAAAACATTGAAAATTAGATTTATCGGGACTAGCGTGACTGGGGACAAATACATTAACTTTATTATACGTCAATGCTTAAGCTAAGTTTTTCTAGATCTCAACACTTCTTGTTTTAATTAGTTTTAAATGACAAAAGGCCGATAAAAGATTGGTCAATATAAGTTTTAATGATCATTTTGAAAAGATGTGAGTAATATTTTTGTCTTCTTTAATGTTTAAATTTTACTACGTTTGACACACTATACTTCTTTCGAGACCTACTATGAATGCAACAGAAACAGGAGGAAGTGGCCATACTTTTATAACACAAAGAACTAAACAACTGATCTAGGAAGAAGTAAATGAATAACATATCTTTTTGAAAAAAGAAATAATCAATAAACAGATACAAAGGCAGATGATTCAGTAAGTATCCCCCTT
Source organism: Mytilus coruscus (assembly GCA_017311375.1). NCBI lineage: Eukaryota > Metazoa > Mollusca > Bivalvia > Mytilida > Mytilidae > Mytilus > Mytilus coruscus. The sequence continues at coordinate 12,774 of JAASAO010000057.1, forward strand.
TTTTCGGTGTTTATACATTCCCCCCACAGACAACACTGAAAAAAAGTCATATACGAAGTCATATATATATACCTTAATGTTATATTAAGGTATAATATATGGGGGAAAAAAAAGACAAGTGCCTGCGATATCCCACAAAAAAGAAAATGGAAAATCTCAAAATTAGTATTTGCCGTTTATTCACCATACAATGCTGTTCTGCATGAAACAGCATTTTCAAATTTACCGTATTTATTTTCGATTTACACGTGCTATTCGTACTTTCGCTTAATGTCAAAGACAAATTTCCCAATTGTTTTTTTTTTTTTTTTTTTTTTTTGTGATTCTGACTTATTTCAACACTCATGATGTGTTCTAAAATAATTTATAAGCATTTTCAACTTCTACTTGATGATGAAAACCGGAGTGTTCCATGAAAATACCGCAAACGATCACACACGAGTTGAAATTACCGGAGTTTCATTAGACGTTTTCAACCAGTTACAACATTTTGTTTGTCCTGAATTCTCGTGGAGAACAGGGGAGGGGAGGGGGGACTTTTCTTTTTTATTCTTTCTAGTACAGAGCATATGAATGTTTATTTATTATTATAGAAGCTGAATTTAATCAGTCCTAGAGAACCAGGAATTTCCTTTAATGGTTACATGTAAGAGTCTAGGCTCAATCCCTGACATAAATTCCCTCTTATAATCAGTTTCAGGGTATGTCATTTTGGGTCTCACGATAAAGTACAACCTGGGACATACTCAGTCCAGATCAAAGGGACGATAAAAATTTGTGTATAAATTGTGTAACAGCACAATATAAGAACAAACATAAAAAAATCAGTTAATGAAGGATTTTGAACCGCTTTCAAATATGATAACAACTATAACTGTACAGTTGTTGATTGATTGTCGGGTTAGTGTTGCTCAAATATAAGTTTCCGAGGAGGCTTGAGTGTTAATACCTGTCAGTTTTCAAAATCTACATTGGATATATTTAGCACTTTTCAAAATATGTTTATAATGAAACAAAAACAAATAACTGCAAACAACTATACCAATTCATAATTGATTGATTGATGTTGGTGTTAAACCCCACTATCAGCACACTTTACTAAAATCATGTAGGCCAGTTATTATTTACAAAGGAAGCCGCAATACCTAAAGTGAATAACCACCTTCGACAGAAAAAACTTTTAAGTGAATCCTCATCAATTTCTGGTATATTTGCTTCCCTTAAGTTGAACATGCTGAGGTGCAATGTATGGAATTATAGAAAATTTGATTTAAATCAACAATATTAGGATATTTTTATGTTTAATTTAATCTGTTTTGGTGGGGACATGAGTAAGTATATTATTTTTTTAAGAAAAAAATACGTCAAAAACAACAATGGCACATAGCCGGCTGGGTTGGTTTGGTCGGCTTTTATTTTAATTCAAGTTATCCTTTCATTATCGGCTTCCACCTCAGAGCTATCAGCTCCTTGATTGTATGTTTTCAATCAAATTTGAGACTTTGAGTCAAAATCGGTGAACATGCATTTGACAGCCAATGCCTTTTTAAACGTAACAGCAATTTACAACACTTTAAATGAACTTATTCGATTATATCGTTTTGTAAAGCAAATGATCTTATTGCAAGACAGTGATTTATGCACTATTTACGGATCTCGTAGAAAGCTTTTAAATATGTAGCTATGTTGGCTATAGGCTATTTAGCTGTATTGAAGTATCCATGATTCCTGGTTAATTGTAGTCCTTAATTATTAAAATCATTTACAATTTATAGTTCGTTTCCACCCTTAAAAAAATACAACTTAAAGATTCTGTGTGTCTGTGAAAGTGTCCCTTTGAAAAAAAGATAACTTTACTTTTATCTGCATTAACTGTTAATAAGTTCCAGATATAACAAGAAACTCGAAAGAGTAAAAAATAACATCAAATAATGCTCACAATTTTGTTAACCCCGTTTCATTCTCTATGTGCCTGTTCAAAGTCAAAAGCATTTTATTCTGAATCAGTGGTTGTCGTTGGTTCTGTCTTTCATGTATCCTTTTCATGAATTGTATTGATATACTATGAGGTCGTTAATTTCTCGTTTGATTTTTTTCCGTTTTTCCATGTCGGTGCCGTTTATTGCTGACTATACGGCGTTGGTTTTCCCGTTGTTGAAAGCAGTACGGTGACCTACAAATACTTTCATCCATTGTCGTTGGACTCTGATTGAAAGTTGTTTGATTAAATTGGCAATCATACAATATCTAAATATTTGTAAATACAATTTTCTTTTTTGATCAGTTTAAGTTGCAGATTGGTAAATATGACTCAACGTAGTTCATATACAAGGGTAATAAAAAAGGAAACATTTTCCCATTGACGTACACTGTTACTACGTTAAAAACAATTTCAACTTACAATAATCATAATAAATATTAGAATTATGGTAAACAACGTACCAGTCCTGTCCAATAACAACGTATACCAAAGTCCTCAACACAACTTTGTCGAAGGCTTTTTCAAAATCAGTAAATGCGGATTACATTTCTTTCTTCGGGATTTTTGAGAATTTCATAAAAAAAAAAAAAAAAGTATAAACAAGTTATCTGTGGTTCGGATTTCCCTTACAAAATCTATACTGATTTTCTTTCAAGAAAAGAAACTAGTCTTTAAAATTCAGTCATTCGGGAAATCAAATTTGTAATTGAGAGTTTCCGGCTGCAACTCCGAAATGTTATTAGGCCATAAGTTTACAGTTCAATTTTACCATTTTTTACCTGCGTCGCCGAAGGCAGAAGCAAGTCTAGTAACTACTCGACTCCGTCCGTCCGAAAGAAAAAAAAAATACTTGGCTTCTATGAAAGGGAAGGATTTAATATTTGGTCTGCAGCGTTGTAATGTTGAGTTGCAGCGAGTAAGCAATTATCTGCCATGTATTCACTTCTTGTTTGCCGATATTTTGAAATTTTACAACACTCATTGTACAAGGAAAATTTTCGTCAAAGTTGTCGTAGTTTCTATGAAAGGGAATGAATAAATATTTGCAGCTTGGTAAGTTTGAGTTGTAGCGAGTACGTAATTTTTACGTCTGTCATCTAGCCACTTCCTGTTTGCAGAAATTTTACAACGCTAATGGTACAAGAGAAAATGAAAGGATATGGAGTAAATGTACATGGGACAAAATCGCACACAATACATAGAAAACATAGAAAATTATCAATGAACAGGGCTTTTATTCCTGTTCTTCATCTTGACAGTTGATGTAGGGTCTTCAACAATGAACAAATCATTCATACCCTACAACAAGGTCAAGACGGCCCCTAGCGTCGACTTAAGCGATACTATTGATAAAAACAAAGTAATTTGAAAGACATCGATCGCCGCTAAAATATGCCTTGAAGTTACACATTTTAGTCAAAGTTTTCTCGACTCCTATTGAAGGAAATTATTCAATATTTGGTCTGCAGCTTGATAATGCTGAGTTGCAGTGAGTAAGTAATTTTCGCATCTGCCGTGTTGCCACTTCCTGTTTGCCAATAGTTTTACAGTTTACAACCCTCATTGTTCAAGGAATGGTTTCGTCAATCTATTTCTTGACACCTATTGAAGGGAATGGTTTTAATATTTGGTCGGTAGCTAGATGATGTTGAGTTGTAGCGAGTATTACTATGCAATTTTTACATCTGCTCTGATGCCACTTCCTGTTTGCCGATAATTTTAAATTTTACGAGGAAAGTTTTCCTCAATTTTTTTCTTGGCATCAGTGAAAGGGAATGATCAGTTATACTGATATTGGTCTTGGTTTTATCAATTGGTCTTTTACTTCCCATAAATCGACTATCCAGGACATGTTAGGAAAATAACAATAAATATCTAGTACTTGAATGTGTTTGTTTTGGAATTAAAATACTCATTTTCAATAAACTGAACCGCAGGACTAGTGTTTTTTTTTTTTTAGTTTCTTATACATTTTTTTCTTCAACTTATTGACATTTTTCTCTATGTATTTCCGATAAGACGAGTAAAAATCGGTCGGAGCAATAAGTGGCATATTAAAGTCGCGTTTTTCATGTTGGTAATCTTTTAACGCTATAATCAATTCTATTTTTTTAAAGGAATGTTAGGTTGGTCGCTATTTACCCCCTTTTCACTAGTTTCCTGAATTCCTGTGTATTTAAATAAATTTTTTTAATTCTCCTTGGTAACTCGAGAATAGCACTCCCCATCACTTTTGTTTCTTTTTCTAGCTATTATCAATTCTTGAAAGTTTTGATTTGTTTCAATAGGATTGATTTTTTTAAGTTGACCCTTACATGAATTTTGGCTATTCTTCTTATGTCTTCTTTTGATCATATGGCTCCAAACGTTTCGAAGTATTTATACACCCCTGGCTTTCAAATGTTTACGTATGAGCGTTCGTGATGAAGATCAATCCAGTAAACCGCACAAAATTGTGCATCAGCACTGGGTTGATACCACTGCTGGTCGACTGTTAGTCCCCGAGGTTCTTATCTGCTTAGTAGTCAGTGCTTTAAAACTGACATGATATCTAACTTTTTATTCTCTAAATTCCCCTTTGTTAAATATATATACATGTACATACTTTGTGTATTGCGTTTATACGTCCTTGTTTAATTCCTACGAGAAGGTAATACCTCCCAAAACGAAAGCTTATTTTTATCAGCTATAGTTAGAGGAGGGTATAAGGCGTCTTCGCAATGCTAGGCGGTGTTGTCGTAGAAGTATGAAGTGAAGGGTACAGGTTCCAGCCCCGGTCGGGGAGGAAGTAAAGACTCAGATCTACTATAACATTGTTAGGTTGATTTTCTAGGCACTTGATATATATGTATATTTATATATATATATATATATATATATATATATAAAAGTCACAAGATTTGCACAACGGTACTAATATAAGATGGTTATATACGAAGATGATGTTATATCGTGTTGACAAATATTTCGGCTTAACAAATGGCCTTCGTTAGTGTCAATAATTTTTACAATATTAATTGTTTATGTAAAATAGTTCAGTAATACAGGTAAGTTTTGGTCTACTGATTTAATCCAAATCTTGAATCTCATCAAACAAAACTCTATACTCTATAAACATGCCTGCATATATATATATATATATATATATATATAAACATCTGAAATTGATGATGATGATGATGATGATGATGATGATGATGAGGATGATGATGATGATGATGATGATGATGATGATGATGATGATGATCTGGAAAAATTGACATGTTTGTCATAAAAGATGCATTTCACTTCTCGTAGTTTCTAGGAAAATTGAATGTGACCAAATATATCAGACACAATTTAATTTGAAACATTATCACAGATTGATATCTGATGAATGTCTTCGAAATATATTTAGGGTGTTTTTGGGATGATTGTATTCATCTGTTTTAGATGTCTTTTCATTTTTGTATCGCCGGGGTTAGTAGTTTAGTTAGGTCAAACTTAATTTATCCTCCGTTTTCCTTTTTCTTTTTTCTTTCGTCTCTGTAGTGGTTACATGTAAATATAGCAATCTTTAAAAATTATAGCAGACTGCAACATAATAATATCTTTCATTGGATTTTGTCTCCATTGTGACATTATTGAAAGCGAGTCAAATTAATCCGACTTCTGCTTGCTTGGGCAACAGAACGAATGCCATACACATTCATTGCTTTATCATTTGTTTTACAGAGGCACAGCGCATGAATGGTTTCCGGTTGTACTTTGCAAATGGCAGTGTGTATAAAACAACTGAAAAGTGCTTCGAAGATTCGAAAAAACAGACCCACCTTAACCTGAATCAGAGTATCGTTTGTGATTTAAGCCCTACCTTGAACATTTATTTCTTCAACAGACACACGTATGTGGAATTGTGTTACATCGAAATATATGGTAAAGTATTAACAAACATAGCTATTTTAGAACCATGCATACGAGGGAACGGCAATTGCCCAATTAAAAAAAAAAACAAGTTAATTTTGCATGTAAACGAATTGTTAAACACTGAATAGACAATAATTGGCGATATACGACTTCATCATTAAAACTGGTACCGTACTATAAATGTCATTACAAATACACTCAAAAAAATAAATTACTTGAATTTACTTAAAACAAGTATTCATTTTACTCATATCAAGTTAAAAACAAGTAAAAATGTTTGTCAAAAATGAGTAATTGCTAGTTATGCCAAGTAATTGTAAGTAATTACCTAGTAATTAAATGTAAGTAATTTTCAATGTATCTTAAGTAATTCTTTTAATAAATACTAAGTAATTTTTTCCTATATATTAAGTAATTCTTTTTATTATAGTAAGTAATTCATTTAATACACATTAAGTATTTCTTTTAATTATAGTAAGTAATTCCTTTAATAAAAGTAAGTAATTCTTTTAATACACTTGAAGTATTTCTTTTAAAAATAGTAAGTAATTTTTAATACATATAAGTATTTCTTTTATCAAAGTAAGTAATTCTTTTAATACACATTAAGTATTTCTTTTAATGATAGTAAGTAATTTTTTAATACACATTAAGTATTTCTATTTATAAAAGTAAGTAATTCTTTGAATATTTCTTTTAATACTCTTAGTAATTCGTGTACCACTTGTAAGCCATTCTTTTACTTATGGCAAGTAATTTCTGGAAATACAATTACTTGCAACAGTAAATTTATTTGTAGGTTTTGAGTAATTCATTTACATATAAGTTGTATATATATATATAATATATTTACAGATTAAAATAAAAATTCTACACTGTTTTATTATAAATGCATATAATTTGAAAAAGTAACATACCTTTTTAAAGAATTATCATATACTATATCCTTTGTTATAATCCATTTCTATTCTTGTTTGTTGTAAGTTAACATGGGCTACCTCCCCAGCAACTCTTTGTGTTACATTTTCATTTAATTGAATTAGTACACAAAGAGTAGCCAGAAACATGAATACCCACAAAGTGTCCTTTTTGTAAGGTTCTCATTTCCTTTCATGCTTGTCAATCGTGCAAGTATTTCAACAAACTCAGTATACGTTTTGTTCAAATATAAATCTGAATGAGTTCCAGTCAATTTTCAAAAATAGCTTACCAAAGTCAAATGAAACCTTAATTCTGATTGGCTGAATATTTTTCAGTCTCAAATCAAAACTGCTTAATATTAAATACAGGAAATATGATACAATTTTGTACATTTATGATAAATATTTAATTATCAATTTTAGTAAGACTAAGTCATGTAAGTTAACATTATAGAAATTATATCAGAAATTAATAATGATAATTTGAAGATATTTTGATATGAAAATAATTTAAGTAATGACTAGTAATTATGATACTTAGTAATTCCAATCAATTGTTTTAAGCATTTCAAAGTATTATCTAAAATAGGCTATTATTTCAATTTGAAATTATTTTAATTATGGAATTTGCATAATTTCTTGTGCTTGAAATTTTAATGAATTCCATGTTTATTCTGCATTATAATTTTTAAGCATTGCATAACACTTTCCATACAACGTATTTTGTATAGATAGTGTTGTGCGCGGCACAGTACATTCTATTGTAAATATGCTATCTTCATTGTAATAGAAAGTGTTGTGCGCCACACAGAACATTAAAATACAGAATAAACATGGAATTTATAAAAAATTTCAAGCACAAGAAATTATGCAAATTCCATAATTAGATAATTCCAAGTTGAAATAATAGCCTGTTTAAAGAAAATTGCTATAATAGTTACCCAAATTTATGCAATTTTTAGATTGTGAAACCTACATATGTTGAAATTGTTAAATTATGGAGTCAAATTTCATAGGCAGCATTTATTATTATATATAATAAGCCTTATGCAAGCAAACAACATTATGTAGTGCCTAAGCCTACTTAGTAATAACAAGTTTTATATTCAAGTTATCAGAAGTAATTCCAGTAACTTTTATACTGCATTTTAGTATAAATAAAAAATAAATATGTGTAGTTATATAACTTAATCTAAGTAATTTATTTTACTCAAAACAGTAAGTTATTACTTAAATAAGGACTAAGTAATTCATTTACTCAAGTGAGTAAAATCATTATTAGTATTTGTTTTAATTTAAGTAATTTTTTTAATAGACACACATTTTCAGTAAAACAAATACTTGTTTCAAGTAACTATTTTCATATCTAGTAAAATATAAGTAATTCCTAGTAACAGTGAGTAATTGGTAAGTAATTCCTAGTAATGAGTAATAAAAAGAATACTTAATTTAAGTAAAATATAATTACTTAGTAATATTTTTTTTTGTGTGTACGCATAACAGGAGCCTGAGTGTATTCGTTAATGAAACGAAAACCAAACTGCACAATATCATTAGACATCTAGGGGAAACATACAAACTTTAAAAGTGGAGAGGAGCTCAACAATAGCAAGCTATTAATCAGTCCAAGTCTATAAGGCATTGGACAGACTTAAATCTAAAACCAGCTATTTTGTTTAATATCATACAGGCACTAGAAAACAAAATTTTAAAACTTTATATTTTTTTCCATAATTTTAAATTAAAACGAACCATATGTTTCACTTGTTCCCTCTTCAAACAACTTGTTCAAGAAAATTTAGAAGAAAACAGGTTATTAAAAAGTCATCTCCCGAACAGATAAATGGTCAATGCTGAAGTTTTTGAGTCTATTTACCAGATATTTTCGAAGACTAACTGCAAATTTGACATGAACAATAAAAAAAATACTTCTGACAATGTTCCATTCTAGGGACAGGTACACGACTGTTTGGCGAGTTACATTTTTTTCTAGTTCTCATGGACAGTGCTGGGAAAGTAACTAAATCTGAAGTAACTATCGAATATGAAACAAAGTTTATAAGTACAAACAAAACATGTTACCATAGTAGACCATACTAATAAATGCTTGCAGTTTCTGAAAGAAAGGTAGAAGTACTTCACCAGCTGATAAGAAACTATTGCGTCTTACAAGCTTATTAACATATCTTTCAAAGAATTGAAAGATAGCATGCAGCAACATCAAAAACAATATTATAGTCTAAAGATAATTGATTTTCTGCGATGTTGAGTACCAATTGTAGAGTTCTCGATGCTAAATTTTGATACATGTATAACACTTTCTTGGAATCCGAGTTAATTCAATTGCCAATCAGTCACTTTAATTACTAATTGTGTACCGTAAACGACATCTGTTCTTAATAACCATTTAAGACCAAAAACCTTGTCAGTTATCAAAATATTTCAACATCAGGGGTCTCAGGTATTACATCATAATTCAATTATGGGATGATCTCTGGTTTTGCTGTACATATAGAATGTAGGACTAGTGGTGTCTAATAATACATATAATACAGATGAGATATGTTTTAACCTCTCTGTTATAAGGAACTCCTTAAGAAAAGTTTCTTACAGAAACTGTTCTAGCCTATAACATCTTTTGACATTTCTACCCTTGGAACAGAGGTGTCAATAGGACAATTTTTCACAACTCTGCCCTTAAATAGATTCAAACAATTCTACCAATAACCAAATCCTTACAGCTTTACCCCCAGAACAGTTTTGCTCCACTCTTATTATGAACAATCTACCCTCGAACAGATTCTGACAATTGTACCTTAGAAAAGATTCTCTGACAGTTTAACCTTGAAAAGATTCTGAGAGTTTTACCCTACAACAGATCTTGATAGCTGTACCCTAGAAGACATTTGAACAGTTCTTCTCTACGACTGAGCCTGACAGTTCAAAATTAACTGTTTCATACAGTTCTTCCACAAAACAGTTCAAAGTGATATAACCGATTATGTCGAACTAATTCCAAAAATAAATGCTTTCCCTGTTAGTGTGGGTCATTGATTTAGAAGCTTTAAATTTGATAATATGGATATTTCCACATTGAAACATTATGAAAAATTACTTTTTAATCTGTGATGGTCAATTGCACTGACGACCAAATATTCTTTATAAAAAATATACTCTGTTTTGGGCGGCATAAGAAATATGTTTGCGGAAATAAAACAATTGTACTCGCATTATATAAAATACTTATTGCAAACAGCTCCACTAACTTGGGCCCGGTCAGAAATTGCACACACGAAAGAAGTACATGTTTAATACAAAATAGTTCCTACGCATAGCTGTTACTGTGTACAGGGTGAAGATAAATAACAAATTAGGATAATGTTTGTATCGAATGAGAGCTTAAGTACTTTGGATCACTGTAGAACTGTTGTTGAAAGTTTCGTTTGCGTTAGAAAAAATATATGAAATTAAATAAGGATGGCATATTTTGCCTGCTGCTAAGATAAGAAATACTTGTTTTCGTACTACCAATCTACCGGGAATCAATGCGATCTTAAATGCCATTCAGGAGATGTTCAAATTTTCGATACAAGCTAGAATAAGATATAGCTTTGTCTGAAATGACTGGCACATTACTCAAACTTAAGACAGAATGGAAATAAATGCTAGAAATTGCAAACGTTTTCATAGAAAGCAATGAGTCAATGAATTGGTGGTGTTATTTATTAACAATATATTTTGCTTCTGTTGGCGAATTATGCTCGCAACCACTGGCCAGAAAAAAATTCCTCCTATATGTGTCATTCGTACTTAACTAAAAAAAATTTAATCAAGTGGAACTTCGCGTTACTACTCTCATAGATAATGTATATTAAGCAAAATGTTTTAAATCCATATTCTCGCCTTCTAAAATTCAAAACAGGAGTATTTAAAAAAACAAAAAGAATAGATAAAGAACAAATAACAATTTTAGAATGAAAAGCTAGATATGAACATCTATAAAGTCCAAATATAAAATTCAATTACACATCGACGTAAAGGGGAGTCGTTGAAAAAGTTTAATTGAATACAGAGGTACAGGTAAAGGTCATAAGTTGAATATACCTGTATATTGTTTTAGGAGTCGTTCGATTTTTTCCCTCTTTACTCTGGAGGCTTCGTGTATTTACCGTTTGCCGAATAACTTGAAAAGGCCTGCCAATTGGAAATAAATGACCACCGATTGTATTAAATTATTTGATGTGTTTTTACGCTTTGCTAGTATGATTTATTTACTTTGGTTGTTATACTTTAATTGTCTAATTTCTTGTTTTTTTTTGTGTTGGTTATCTTTGTTGGCGAACAATTCTCTACACATGACATTGTCGCATAATCTAATCGATCAGATATTTTCACATTTGGAAATAATTATTTCAACAAACTTTACTGTTTGTTTTTCTTTTATACGTAATTTTTTTGTCTCATAACTCGTGTAACTTTGCCGTCTGTATTATATTAATTTGATGTGATTATTGGTAAATCTATATTATCCGGGATGAACTGTTCGAACCACACAGCTAGCACTGTGACACATAGTCCCAGACGACGAATGGCGTAACAACTCGTCAGTGCATTGAATGCGTAAAGTTTCAATGGCTGTCAGTGTATATCTCTACGATTTCCCTTCAGTGGTTTCTCATCAGATAACCTAAACGGGTTGATCCTAGTCGATACCTTAGGATACTTTTATACCGACAATGAACATTCCGTGTACAACCGCCGAAGGTAAAAACCTAAGCGGATCTTTGATATTGTTAACTGTTGGCCTAGCATTGATAGTAAAATATTGATTATTCTTATTCTAATTCCGGACGAACCTTCTGCTGCTGAATTCAAGTATCTTATATTACTATATCTCTCAGTTTCATTTGTTGGGTACAAGTTCTTCTTTGGTCCTAGGCGTTAGAGAAGGACGCAGTGTGCCTTTGCATGGTTTTCCTAATTAAAAGTAGAATTTTGCAATTTTCCTCAATCAAATATTGTTTTTATTACAAAATCTCTTCCACTTTTATCCAGAATTGACTCATCTGCCGGAGAGGGAAAATGGGTGGTTGCAGATCCCTGTTCAAGTTGAATTTACTGATGTTGAATTACTTACAACTGATAATGTCGGCATCCAGTCGTTTCCTGTTCCCAACGAGCTGGGTGTTAACTTGCAGGTGGTCGCATCCGAGATTTGTATTGCAGTTGTGTTTTATTTGTTACCACACTCTTTTATCTAATACATACGTTGCAAATCACTGTCGATTTGTAGTAATCATTGATTTTATCAACAGCTGTTATGTTCCTCTACTATTTTAGGTCTGAACACCAGACACTCGTATAAATGATGATTAGTTTTATGCAGTATACAAAAATATTGTTGTTTTGGTTGAGACTCCAGAGCGATGTTAACCGCCGTTTTCAGGGCATGGACTTTTTTTAAGACTGAGACGCAGTGTTCTTTATAACTTGGACATCTTTTATCTGAAAGCTGAATCAGAGATAAATGATAAATGCAGAGAGGTTCGTGAAAGGCAGAAAAGTATCGTTGGATTTAGATTGATATCTAGATTCCATTGTTTATACTCTTTTAATTGAGTCCACAAGGAAATTAGGCGACAATAAATCTGATCATTGACGAAAACGTGAAGCTTACGTATGCAAGCAAATATTCAAGTTTTAGATTTTTTGTGTTTTTGTTTTGTTTTAGAGAAAATCAGACAGTTTATAAATATATAGAAGTGAATCTAGTTTCGGAAAGTTTGTACAGGAGAAAGACGTTCTGTTTTGTTGTTGTTTAATACAGTTCATATAATTTATTTTAGATAGTTCTAGAAAAAATACCACTTATGTTTGAATTTACTGTGAATTAAATGGAAAGCCTTTGCATTAGCGTTTAAACATGTTTTTACTCATTTTCTCCTTACATATCAGTGGTTTCTGTCTCATATGATATACACGAGTACCACGAAAGGTGAAAACCACTGAAATCAACATTGAAATCAACTACTCTTAACTTTATGGCTTATAACAATACACACAATTGACTTTTTTTTTTATTTGAAACAGGTTAACCATTCTTTGTAAATATTCTTTCCATTTAGTTAAAATGAGATATTTTTTTAAATATTTACTAATTTCGGTTGAATAATCTCACTTTTTCAGTTCATTCTTGCTGCACGTGATTTATTCATGATAATTAACAAATAAAAAGAACATCAAAATATCGTTTATGTTCTATTTAAAATTATATTACATAACAAGAAATTTGAAATCTGAAATATTTTAACCCAACCAAATAGTGAATTCAGAAAAAGAAATTAATTTTAATTTTAAAATTTAATTAAAGATATAATAATATACATTAAGTCTACACACAATATACATTTTAACATGCAGTATTTTTACATAGGAAATCTGTTGGAGTATAAAAGGTTTAATTTGAAAAATCATCATAAAAATTGGTTTTTAATTGAAGGATGCTGGAAAGGTACTTGGGGAACTGATTGCACAACGGATTGTCCAGTTGAATGTATAGATAGACATTGTTATCCTCAAAATGGTTCTTGTATTTGGGGTTGTGATGTACAGAAGTGTTTTCACGGAAAGTGTGATGCGAACACGGATATTTGTACGATGGGATGTGAAGCGGGACAAGACGGCAGACACTGTACTTTCTGTAGGTATAATAAATCAAACAAATGTCCATTTGATAATTGATTAATATTTGAAAACTTACACTGACAATTATTAAAGGCATATTTAGTGTGACAAATTAAACAAGTATACATATACGTGAGTTTTTAATAGGAGTCATTTGAGGCAGGAGGGTTCAAATGTGAACTGCAACTAAAAGAGGATACAGAATGTTGATTCCATGAGTTCTTAATGTTAGGGCAACAAATAAAGTTTCCATAATATTCTTAAATAAAACAAATTATTATAAAATATACATTTTTACATACAGGATTATTGCATCACTATATTAAGATGTATTTGAAAAAAAAAAAACTAGAATATATATAAGAAGGAAAAAAAAAAACAATGATAGAATTATGATCGTTACATCGCCTGTTTTAATCCTTGATCATTTGTTTGAGGCCTGTTGAACTATTTATATAATAATTTTATTCAAAAGGGCAAAGTGCCATCTCCAAATACAAAAGTTTCGACTGTAAAATCTGGCAAAAAAGAAAGTTTATTTGAGAATGCTATGTGATTCTGTATACAAAACATACTAAAAACATAATGAATAGAATCGTCAATTACCTATATACAGACACAATCAATTATTATTAGCTAAATTACCTCGAATGAAATTGTCATTTTTCTTAAACTGTTTGTTTCTATAATTTTGATGTTTGCATTTTTGCCCGACTAAAAGCAAGTGTCTTGCAACACGTTATAATGGAAATTTCTTGTTCATATCTTATTATTATCTGCAAAAAGCCTTCAATAAAAGACATCTACGTATTTTCTTATCTTTATTAACTCTACATTTAAGTAAGGGTAAGATTAAATGTATCATTCGAAAAATATAATCCATTTAATAAAAATATGACCGGTATCCGATTTTGTTTTTGTTGGGTTGTTTTTCGTGTTTTTGTGTTGTTTGTTTGCAGTTTATTTGTAACAAAAGTCGTATGCGTTTTCTGTTTATTCATAGCTTCTGTTTATTCATAGTTTCTGTTTATTCATAATTTCTGTTTATTCACAGTTTCCGTTTATCTGTTTTAAAAACAGCCGTGAATGTAAGCGATCGATAACTCCACTTTGTTAAGCAATCGACCATTCCACTTTTTGTAAGCATAGTGTGTTGGGCTTGACACATGCCATGTATGTCGAAATTCTCTTTCATGAAATGTGTCTTTAAATTCCCGATTTGAAACTTGTACGAAAATGAGCAATGACAATCAAACTACGATTCTAATTTTGAGTTTTCGTAAACTAGCTTGTCACATCTGCTGGCTTAATTTTGAAATTTAAATTATTTTTTTAAACAAATGTATATGTTTGCTCATACAAGCATGGTTAGAGTAGACTTTTAGTATACTTTCAATTACAGATAACATGGTTTATAATGGAACTGGAAAACAAAACATCTCTGGTTTAAGTTCACCCGCAAATGTATTAATCGATGGAAACATAACTTCTTGCATCAGTATGGTATCAACCAGTTCGAATTCATATTTACAGATTGGAAATGATTCATTAATTGTAATAACTGGTGTGTATCTTTCCTTTGGAGGTGAGTAACACAATATAATAGTACTTACATTAACGCCTTAGATTTACCAATGCTTGCATTTTGATCATAATCTTTAAAATTGTATATTGTACGCTTTCTTGTAGTTAATACTTTGAATAATATAGAAATTAAATTGTGATGTGGCAGGACAAGCGAATTCTTCCCTCACCAATCTGACTTTATTGTTACCAATTACGGACATAGTTTGTTTATCATTGTTTTAAATCTGTCTGCTTTTAGGTTTTACATTGTCATTGGTAAAAACCTTACACAACAAAACATTATTGAGAAAACGTTTGAATATTAAAAAACAAAACTTTTATGTGAACATTTGAAATGTATTCAACCATTGTATGGTTCAAAATTAAATAAAATGAAATGCTATTTTATCAAGAATAATTTAAAACTTTTTGAGTTTTATTTTTTTTACGGTAGGGATTAAACTTTTGTGTAGATTGTTTTTTTGCCATATTGTCTGGTAGGGTTTGACAAGTTTGGCTGGTCGGGAAACAGTGTATCAAACTGACACCGCATTATAAGTTCATCGTTATGATGATAATGAAATATCAGCTTGTATGTTCCCAAATGACATACTGTGTCAAAAGGCTGTTATTTCACAATACGAGTGTGCTGAAATAGAAATGTTTGTTCTCGTTTTCAAAAGTATTTTAGGACCATTAGACATGTCATAAGATATAGCTTATAAAAGACTTTACTACTATCCCAGTAATAGGTTAAGTCTTATACTATTGATAGATTAATTTATAAAAGCTACTCAAAGATGGTTCTAAGCAGGAGTTTGGGCGATTAGAAAAGTTATGTTTAAAAAGATAATGAGGTTCTTATGGTTAAAAAGTATAGATTGCAATGTCGTACATATGCAGCGTTAGTAATTCTTTCATTCTTTCAAGCTCTTTTTAAGCAATCAATAGAAACATTCTTATCTCGAACCTGTTATTTGTTATAGACGAATGCAATGATTGTGAACGAGAAATTCATAGTTATACATTTAACAATAGAGAATTCAGAAGGTGTAGCTGACAGGATATAAAGTCTTATTTTCATTTCAATATCTAGTCTATATATAACAGCAATGTATTAGTTAAATACTACTGTATGAAATCATCAATAAAAATGTAGAAGTTGTCTTTATTTATTCGAAAAATAAATATTAACCGAGGAGATGCACAACCTACATGACCTAGGCGAAATAATAGTTATTGATTAACCTTTTTCATTGACCAGAATATGTTAAGGAATTAGTCAATGAATACACATAAGAAAGAGCTTGAAAATGATATAACTTCTACAATAAAATATGTTGTAGAATTTGGCAATATGTTTATATGCTATAGTAAACTCTTTCTAATGTTTTTATGGACGTGTCTATTTGTGCATTCTTATCTTCAACTATTTCGTTTATTCATAATTGCAATAGTTTCAATTAAGTTATACCTCATTTGCAGACATGAATTCCCCTGTTGGTATTCAAAGAGTTTATTGTTCTAATACTACTGATTCATGGGCTGATGGTACAGTGTTGTACAATGCAGAGTATATTAACGAGGACATAGCCGTATTTGCTGTTTGCAAATATATTATTTATATACCGCCCGTTCTAATTGAAAATGCACAGATTGATATATGTGAAATCGAAATTAGCGGTAGGTATATAACTTCGGAATTACGTTAGTTATTTGACGATGTTGTTTGGCATGAAATTAGAGAAACCCAATGCTATTCATGATGTCATTCAAGTGTGGTAAATAAATTTGATATCATAATATATCTTAAAAAAAGAGTCAATATATTTCAAAGGAAAATTAAAGTATCATCAGTCAACGAAAACAGACAATACCGGGAAAATAGAAAAATGACGAAGAGACAAGCAATAATCTATAAAACACTACCAAAATACCGACTTCACAAAACAGAGGTTTATCTAATGTGCTCCGGAAAGGTGGGTCGATCCTGCTCCACAAGTGTCAATCGTCATGTTGTTCATTACAAGTAAAAATTCGGTGAATGTCGCATGTAGTTATGTAATAATTAGGAAAACATGACGGATTGTGTGTATGAGAATTAGAACATATCCGTGATCATATGAACAATATCAACTGCAGAACAGAAAAGATATAACTATGACAAGTCAGTTCGAACATACAATGCAAATAAAACTTGGAAGAAATGTTTACTTTGAAGGCATTTAGAACTTCTTATTTTTTGCGTATGAACTATTTATAGACGATTATCAACTATATTATGAACAATATCAACTGCAGAACAGAAAAGATATAACTATGACAAGTCAGTTCGAACATACAATGCAAATAAAACTTGGAAGAAATGTTTACTTTGAAGGCATTTAGAACTTCTTATTTTTTGCGTATGAAATATTTATAGACGATGAGAAAATGTTAAAAACAATCCTGATCAGGATCTCGTTTTACTTGCAGGATGTCCTTATGGAAAATATGGAGACAGCTGTAAATTAATTTGTCCAAGAAACTGTATGGGACTATGTGATTTAACTAGCGGAAATTGTATGCTCGGTTGCTTAGATGGTTGGCTTGGTGAAAAATGTGACATAGGTAAACCGTTCGTTTTTCTCAATTGATGTATAAATGAAGCACATTGATAACCAATTAGTATATATGAACTAATATAAAAAGGCTTAGTATTGTAACATGCATCACTACAATCCATGTTGGGCATTAACAATTTGTCATCTTATATCCAGCAGAAAATTTATAATATGCTTGTTTTTATAACCGATAAGTTGATTTATAAAGAAAAATTGATAGTTATTGTTAATATCATGTCCCGTTTATCTGCCGTTGGGACATTTGAACTGATGCAACTGTAACGTATGGATATAAAATTGAGAATGGAAATTGGGAATGTGTCAAAGAGACAACAACCCGACCGAAGAGCAGAAAACAGCCCAAGGCCACTAATGGCTCTCCAACACAGAGAGAAAATCCCGCACCCACAGGCGAGCTTCAGTTGGCCCCTAAACAAAAATGTGTACTAGTTTAGTGGTCATATGTTTGATTGAAATTACAATCTATTCATAAATGGGTACATTTTGTCAAAAGGAAACCTTGAGGACAATATGACGACATATATATAAAAAATGTAATAACAAAATTACCGAACTAAATGGTAAATATAAAAAGGAGAAGACAAACAAAAATGACAAAACCAAACACTCGAGTATATCAATCAACCGAACGACTGGAAAGCAACTGTCTTATTCTTGATTTGGTTCATGCATTTTGCGAAGAAAATTGTGGGTTAAATCTGGTTTTACAGGTAGCTAGAACGCGCACTTGTATTACAGTTGACGACGGTTCCGCTTATTGACAAATATTGTGTAAGCATCCCAAACATATATAAATTGTTCATGTGACAATAATTGATATCCAGCCGTCAAAATTGTGTAAACCAATTGTGAAATAACTAAATGAAATATTGAAAACGAACAAACAAACACAATGGTAAAGACCTGTAAATAAATCTAAAATAGACGCCAACAAAATGATAGTAAATATATTATGGTATAGCAAAATATTTTTTATATACGTACACTCTTTCGATAAAGTACATCCGCAACTATTAAATACAAGGGCACACGTCCTTCACAGATAAATAAAAGCAAAACTTCCAATGGTAATAAAATAATACACAACGTCAGTACCTATAATCTATAACTCAAGACCATCCGGTTTTATTTGTGAAGTGGACACTGAATATTTATATATGAGGTCTTGGTACCTTCCGTTGAGTTATATTTTTCGACGTCAATTGCAATGATGTCTTGTTTCAATTGTATTGGCATGTGTTTTCGAAAATTGACAAAATACATCAGCGACATAATAAGAACAAAGTGTAATCTGCTGAATGTTTAAAATATCCAATAGTAAACTAAACAGCAAAACTGAAATAACAATGCGTAATATGCAACTATAATACATTTAAAGATTTTTTTCCCGTTGTGAATTATAGATTTTACTGTTCTGCATCACGTTCCATGTCTTACAATGCATAATAGAAAATGACTAACACATTGTTAGATCAGTAAAACTTGAAAACACAAGACTTAATCCAAAACTTCATAAATGATATGGTTTGTCTTTTTATTGTTGCCTTAATGTAATAATCCAACATGTGTAAAATATTAATCAATATCGTTACAATCAAGGAAACATAATGGCATCAAAACGGAACCAGTCAGAGTAAGATAAGAAACATAAAGTATGCGCAACTCAGGGTAACTTGGGTACATAACTATGATCATACCTTATGCTTATTGTATTAAGAAGTAAGTTTCTTGCTACAGCGAAACGCCTGCTTGTGCTATGTGTGATGTATAAACATGTGCAATGTTCAGTCAGAATTGTGGCGTTAAATGTGATTCCTCGTGTAAATAAAGTTTTACGCTCTCTGCACGTTAACTTACCCTGCAAGAACTCTTTGAGAAGTCTGGTGTAAAATTGAAGTGTATAAATTCGGCAAATGATCTGTAGAGGCATTCAGTTCCCCCTGACACTTTAATAAAAGGGTCTTTATAAAGGATACAGGGGTAAAATCAAAATTGCATTAGCAATTCATCGAGGGCATCTAGTGGTAATATACAGGAGACCGTACTTATTGCATGTAAAACACTTACACTCAGGGTTTTCGGTGGCGGTTGTTTTTTTTTTTTTTTTGCATTCTGCGAAAAAAAAAAATTGAGGCGATTTAAATTCGTGATTGGCGAAAGAATTTGGCGACAGAAATACATAAAATATAACGGTACAACTTCGTCCATCATGTTTACGTTTTTTGGATTTTTCGGACTTTTTCCCTGATCAAACAATACTGGGAATTCACCTTGAACTCGTTACGATTTTTATAAAAAAATCAATAATCAGCTGATTGCATTTGATAGCTATCGGCAACAATGGATTATAAAAAATAAAGATGTTGATTGTATTGTTTAATGAAATGGTGTGGTTAAATGGCATCACATGTCACTTAAAGGATTTGTTTACAACTTTGATGGAAATAATTGTTTTAGCGACGCACGTGTTTGAAGCATAGTTTTACGTCTCCTCTTTTTCTTTTAACGATGGTCTGGAAAAGAAAACTGTTGTTATGACCAAAAAATTTAAAAAGTTAAAAAAATCTCTGACTTTAGATTGATCCAATAATTTTCATAGAAATTATAGTTTTTGAAGTGGATTATTTGCAATCGCTTTAGCGACGCACGTGTTTGAGGCATAGTTTTACGTCCAAACTTTTTCTTTTAAGGATGGTCCGGAAAAGAAAACTATTGTTAAGAAGAAAAAAATCAAAAGTAAGAAAAATCTCTGACTTTAGTCTTTCTCCTTTAACTAGACGGGAAGTATCCGATAAACTTATTGTACATGAATCCCGTGTCAGAAGTCAAAAATAATGGTTTCATGATCTATATTGCAAAGTTACAGTTTCTTTTAAGAACTAAATGTTTGTTATTATTGAGTGTTTATTCATTACCATGTAGATTTAAAAATAGATATTAAAAATTATATATATTATATATTGATAGAGGATTGCTGCTCACAAGGAAGCTATTAAACCAAGAGTTCCAAATGGTGAAGTTGAAATCATCCCTTCGTAAATTTTACGGACGCCATCACGAGTTGGTTGACCGTTATGGAATAACCGTTTCACAGATGATATCGGATATGTTCCTTATGTCGTAACTACAATACCCTTCCCTTTTCACGAATGTGACCTACCGAATTAGACTATTTACTAGATTTGTAATAACATAAGCAACACGAGGGGTGCCACATGTGGAGCAGGATCTGCTTACCCTTCCGGAACACCTGAGATCACCCCCAGTTTTGGTGGGGTTCGTGCTGCTTAGTCTTTAGTTTTCTATGTTGTGTCTTCAATACTTTTATTTGTCTGTTTGTCTTTTTATTTTTAGCCATGGCGTTGTCAGTTTATTTTCAATCTATGAGTTTGACTGTCCCTCTGGTATCTTTCGTCCCTCTTTTATAATAGACAACATTGTGACAAACTGATTTTTTTTTTTTTTGCTAGAAAGAAGGAAAATTCTAAACAAAAAATATGTTTATGTTAGTTGGCAAAACAAAAATGAAAGTGGCGAAAAATATATTGATTTGGCGAAAGAGGGGGCAAAAAAGAAAATTGACCAGAGGAAACCATGCTTACACTCCATACTAACCGTTCTACAAATCTCAAGGATAATGACGCCTTCTTTCACATAATATTCGGTTTTTGTCGGAAATTGTTAGAAAAGAGTTCTGTTATTGAAATCAGGGATCAGTTGACTGTCATGACAATTATTCGTTTTGAATGTCCGGTGTTTTTATAATATGATTAACATGAGACTAAGCGTAAGTCTACTACGACTTTTGATGTTGAAATCGTAAAGTATTCACTCTCCGTTTTTTGTTGTTGTAATATTTGATCCCTTCACAAAAACAAAAGCTATCAATCATATTTTAAGTTCCAGCAAATGAAGTCATACGAGGCTTACAAAGTATCCATGCTAACTTTCCCCCTTAATTCCTACGTTTCTTTTCGTTTAAAATATAATTAACAAGAATAGACATGCATCAAACGACATTTTAATGAAAGCCGCATGCTTTTGGTGTGTTTTGGTGAAAATGGGTTTGAAGTATTGCATGCACTCTCATCCACAAGACAGAATAATAAATTTATAAATCTACACTTAATGAATAAACCTTATTAATCAAGCACTGCTATTTTAAACTATCAAAAAACTGGAAATTATATCGGGATGATATCGGAATATCTTATTTAAATCTCCTGTCAACTTTGCTTTAAAGGATTCTTCAATGCATATTATGAATTTAATTGTAGATTGAGCATAGATTACAACAATTACGGTATCATTGATTAGAGAACAAAATAGTTGTACGTAATCGTGAACACAAAAGTGTTAATATCCTGTACCAAGTCAGGAATATGGCAGTTGTTATCAAATAGTCCGTTTGTATGTATGTTCGCGTTTATTTTTGTTGCAGTTCAGTGTTTCTGTTGTTCCGTTGTTTTCCTCTTATATTTAATGTGTTTCCCTCGGTTTTGGTTTGTGACCCGGATCTGTTTTCGCTTAATCGATTTATGACTATTAAACAGCGGTATACTACTGTTGCCTTTATTTATTTGAAATGTGGTTTTTACTGTTAATGGCAGTATCTAGGAAATAATATATTATGCAAACTATTTCTTTCATTTAACAGCCTGTGGTGAAGGTAATTTCGGTAGTCAGTGTCTTCGAGACTGCTCAGCAAACTGTTTATCATCATCCTGTGATCATGTGACGGGACAATGTAAAGCAGGGTGCACGAAAGGATGGGAAGGATTTAATTGCACAGAAGGTTTGTTTATTTTTATTGAGATAATGATAAGATTAGTATAACGATTTTTTGTTTGTGGCTTGAATCATGTTGCCAGTTACTTGGGTCGACTATCATTGTTGTGTCATCTTTTGGTTTCCTAGTGGAAAAATATTGAGATGTGAACATGATCAATATGATATAGTTAAGGAAGCTACCAATTTTATAATTCAATGTTTAATGTTTTACATAAACCTGCTATTTTGATAAAATTTGGCACAATTTTGAAAGAAAAACATCGTCTTTATTATCACAGCGTTGTAATAATAGATTAAATCGACATTAAATTCATACACAATATGTTTTCCGAAAAAACGCAATTCGAAACAATTATCACCGTTTCAAACACATTATTTTTTTAACTCAACGCTCGAATAAACAACTCTCTCCAATATTTGTGTTTCCATGTCGACGGTGACGACGAAGGTTGCATAATTTTTTTCAAATATCTTAACTATTGTATCCAAAAAAAATGGACAGAACATTTTATGTTGAGAGCTTGCATTGTGCGCTAGTTACTGATTCAATTATTACTTTTTTAAATACTCTGGCGGACAAGTTAAATGTTTAAAGTGAGGTTTATTCCTCATTTGTTGCACAGGATATCAAACTAAACTATTGTATGTAAAAAACAAAAATTTAAACGAAAGTGTCAATTTTAAAGATCGTTCAATCTATACTAAAATTCACAGCATTACAGCTTAATGCCTGTACTTTGTACCTATTACCCAACATATAACCGATTAGCTTATAGATGACAAATACTTTAAAATATCATAATAAATTGATTTACACCAATAAGAAGAAAATCCCAAGCAAAACCCAAAATTTGATACAAATAAACGCTATGTATATTTTGCCTTCAAAATTGCGCAAAGAAAGTTTTAAGTTTTAAGTTAAAATAGTCTACAACGGCACCGTAAGACCCAATTTAACAATTTGAGATCTATGAAATTGTTTAAAGTACTTTATTGAATGTCTAATATATTCAAATTCCATAATGTTTATACAGTTTATGTTTGTGTTTGCCCTGTAAATCAAACAAGTATAGGGTACACTAACTTTACCTAAGTTTCACACTGATGTCGCTTTCCTCTAAAAGGAAAAGTCGTCTAGCTGTTTGTGCAAAAACAATTTTATATGTTTGATAGAAAAAGTTTTACATGTTGTAGTCAGCGGTTCTGGGTATGATTTATTTCGGAAAATTATAAACAATATACATGATATATGCGTAATAATATTTTAAATGGCAGATCAGACATGTTAATAACAGATTTTGTGTTAAATAAGGCGTTAAAGCTTCTATTTTATTAATTAACTATAATATGTCTGCCTTTTTGCCGATCCATTCGGATTTGATAAAGTTTTAAATTCTCCTTCATTTTATTTTTTTTTGTTGCGATTTAACTGATTTTGAATATCTTTTATCAATTCTATCTTATCTGCAATTGATACCTTTGAATTTCTATTTGCCTATAAAGGTCTTCAAAATAAGGAAAGTGATCAAGTTTTACAATTACCAGCATGTTCAGAAGTTATCAAAGAGAGCAGTGATATGCTTTAAGTAGAATCCCTGCAGCTGGAGATACTATTATATACACACACACTTAAAGATTCATTACAAGACATACGGAATGCATCGGTCTGAAAAAATAGTCATGCCACTCTTTGCATATAATTTATTATTGGCTGTTTCAGAGTGTAGTACTGGATACTTTGGTTGGAATTGTTCAGAGACATGTAATGGATGCATAGCAGATGAATGTAATCATATAAATGGAGTCTGCATAAATGACAGTATTTGTAAACCTGGCTACGTGTATGGAAAATACTGTAATCAGAGTAAGTTTCACTGGTTTGAAAAACAACAAATGCATAACATAACAATGTTCATGTACAACATGGACATTTAATGTAGTTTACAAGTCATAGTCATGTTTGTCATGTCTCATATAAATTTCAGAATGATTTTCTAGTTTTGGTGTCTGTCTGTTTACCCCAGTTTTCTTTACACCTCAGTTAGTCAGTGTGTCTGTCCGTAGTATACTTATTCATTATGATCTGAGCGTTTTCAAATATGTGCTAGATAAGGGTTTTACCCAGATTTCATGATTCAGTTGAAAGGTGATAGTGAGAAATAAGTGCATTCTCAGAATTAAGTTTTATTCTAAAGTAATTTACTATGAAGACAATTAACTATGAAGTCAACTTTGAACTTAGAACGGGTGTTCATATTGATATGAAATTTTATAGCCTTTGCGTTTTGGAATCACATATCAGTTTGTGATGGGTTTATCATAATTTGTATATTAGAATTGGATTTACGAGTTTTTTTTTACATTGGAATACTACTGTCCACTGAACATTGAATATATTGAATTTTGAACTGCAAGCAGGTTATGATGACATTTAAAAATGTACAGTATGTACACTAAAGAGATTTATCCTGCTGAACTGACTTTAAATAAAGCTAATACTAACAATGAACATTGCCCTTTCCTGGATCTTGATATCTGTATCTTTATCGGGAAGCTTACAACCAAAATTTACGATAAAAGAGATGATTTTTCATTTCCTATTGACGTTCCTTTGTAACCATCTTATTGTGTTTATATATCTCAACTTGTTCGGTTCGTATTTGATTTTAACGGAAGAAATCGCTGTATTACAGAAAAATTATTACACCAGGGTTTTCGATATCACAAACTAGTCAAAACATTTACTAAATTTTATCATCGGTACAAGGACATTATTCGTAAATATAAATCAACGTGTAGACATCTTATACGTTCAGGTATTTCACATTCAATCTTTATGGTAATATTCTATACAAAGCACAAATGTCGTCATTCACCATGTTCACATCAAAAGCTAACCAAACCTTTAAACAGACTTATTCAGAAGGGATATAGTTACGATACTGTTTTCAAGTCATTAAAGACGGCATTTTTTTTTGGAATTAATATTGATTCACTCATAGGGTCTTTGCATCGGAAATAAACATATTTATTCTAAAAGCAGTTGTTGGCATGATACGGGTTATGTTCTTCTCATATATTTTATGATAGTATGATACTAAACCCCTAACGGGAGGGATTGTGTTTGATTTTCATATGATGAAGACTTAAACTTTAAATCAGTTTAATTGAGGTCTGGAGCTGTCATGTCAGTAACTGTTAGTAGTCATTTTGAATTTATGTTTTCATTGTCATTTTTGATAGTTTCTTCTGTTACCTATTCAAACATTGGACTCGGACTTCCTTTAAACTGAGTTTAACTGTGCGTATTGCTATGTGTTTGTTTATTCTACTTTGGCTAGAGCTATAGGGGGAGGGTTGAGATCTCACAAAACATGTTTAACCCCGCCGCATTTTTGCGCCTGTCCCAAGTCAAGAACATCTGGCCTTTGTTAGACTTCTTATTTTTAATTATGGTTTGTCTATATGTTTTGGGATTTAGTATGACGTCCATTTTCTCTGAACTAGTACACTTTTTTGTTTAGGGGTCAGCTGATGCCTGCCCCCGGGTGCGGGATTTTCTCGCTGTGTTGAAGACCTGTTGGTGGCTTTGGGCTGTTTTCTGCTCTTTGGTCGGGTTGTTGTCTCTTTGACACATTCCCCGTTTCCATTCTCAATTTTATTTTATTTGTGAATGATTAATGCAATTTTGTTTTTAATTCTTCATATTAAGTTTTACATATTAAAATATCTTCTTTGATCGAACAAATTATTTTAATGTATAATATTGTCTCATCTTAGTTCATTATCTGTATATGACTGCTTTGTAAACTTTTTCTTTTGAAGCTTGTGAAGATTGGCATTTTGGAACTAATTGTAATAAGATGTGTAACTGTCTTAACATATCATGTAATACATTTACTGGCAAATGTCCAGAAGGCGGCTGCAAAAAGGGATGGCGTGGTGACTCATGCAATCAAGGTAAACAAACATATGATTTGACGTTGTTTGTAATATTCTTAATTATGTTATTGGGTTGCATTTGTTAATTGGCAGTCCTAAGGATACCACATGTACACCACTTCTTGCAGACTTGTTGCTTTAGTCATACGAGTCTGAAACCATACACGAGCCTTTCAGGAAGAAAAAAGCTTACATTATTCTTTAACTTCACGTTCCGCTATATGGATCATATCAACTCATTATAGAGTTCACAGATTGGTACATTAGTAAATTTTACGGACGCCATCACGAGTTGGTTGACCGTTATGGAATTTCTGTTTCACAGATGATAGCGGATATGTTCCAAATGTCGTAACTACAATCCCGTCCCCTTTTCCCCGAATGTGACCTACCGATTTAGACTTATTACCGGGTTTGTACTAACATGAACAACACGACGGGTGCCACATGTGGCGCAGGATCTGCTAACCCGTCCGGAGCACCTGAGATCAACCCCAGTTTTTGGTGGGGTTCGTGTTGCTCAGTCTTTAGTTTTCTATGTTGTGTTTTGTGTACTATTGTTTGTCTGTTGATCGTTTTCTTTTTTAGCCATGGCGTCGTCAGTTAATTTTCGACTTGTGAGTTTGAATGTCCCTTTGGTATCTTTCGCCTCTCTTTGGTAACTATGTTGAATGCGTCTCTCCTATCGAACGTGAAAATGGATACAAACGATGCAGTTAAATCTGTGACATATCGTTCTTACGCCGAGATATTGACAATCGAGTCGGTTGATAACTACACTTTACGACAATGATTTCAATTATCAGTGTAAACTTTTCATTTCTGTGTAGCAACATTCCGCAGCATATTATCTCTATTTATCTCTAACAGGTGATAGGAAACAAAAAATATTCCAGAGCTTTTTTTTCATACTATGATTTCTCTGATAGAGAGTTGTTGTTATATCCAAAGTTTAAATCATTCCTTCGATAGTTTTACAGACGGCTTCATAATTTGGTATACCGCTATTTCCATTGATATGTTTGAATTGTCTAAACACCAATTCCGTGTTTTGTCTTCGATGATTTTGACATCATCAAATGCAACTTATAATCAATTCTTACTTGCCATGCGTTACGCAACGTGTGCCAATAGTAGAGCAGGATCTGAAGCACCTGCGATCACCTTTCAGTATTCTATTTTCTCTTAATTTATCTTAAAATGTGTGCGTTATTTTTACCCCTATCAATCTTGTTTTTCTTGTCCCGAAACATTGTTTTCATTTCAAAATTCCTTGTCAAATTTAGAGGTAGAGAATTACCTTGTATCTGTGATTCATGAATTGGCGATAACTTAGATAAGACCAAAGACATTTGATCGATCTCCTATTACATAATGCATGATCACCTAAAATGACTCATACACGTATCATGAATAACAAAGCAGGTGGAACTTGTGTAGCGTAGTGTTTTTCTGACTGTTTTTTTTTTTTTCGTTTTATTTCTTTTTGACCATGGCATTGTCCATGTTGTCTGTTACTCTATTGTCTCCTTGGTAACTGGTGCCTTATTGTGACTTTCCGCAGGAGGTTAATGTTCAGCTACCGACTGCTGTGAAATAAAATAATTGATATGCTTTATTAATTCAAAAGTTAAATCGGCGTTTTCCTATTAAAACAATGACTGTAATGTTGCAGTAAATATAAACGTAAGATGATGTCTTTTGATTGCAAATTCGACAACTATTCATTAGAACGCAATGAATGAGGATGTTAACAACTACAGTGCATTGTACAGACTTAGACAGTGAGCATAGCCCATAGCGTTGAGTACGCTATAAGAGACCCAAGCATGACAAAATGTGAAAAAAATG
This sequence comes from Mytilus coruscus, assembly GCA_017311375.1. NCBI lineage: Eukaryota > Metazoa > Mollusca > Bivalvia > Mytilida > Mytilidae > Mytilus > Mytilus coruscus. Next base: position 41,039 of record JAASAO010000057.1, read on the forward strand.
AGTATCATGGTTTATATCATAATTCATGTAATTGTGATCTTTCATAATGGACATCGCTTATAAACACGTCATTAGAATTCTGGTGGAGAGTTGTCTCATTGGCAATCGTACCACGTCTCTTTATTTTGATAATCATACACGATGTTCAACTTTTATGATACATCACAGTGATTTCATAAGAATTAACATCATCTCGATCGCTCATCGGACCCATTAGTCAAAATTGATAGAGAAAGTAATAATAATGCAACCCATATCAAACAAATAAAGCAATGTCATTGTTGTAACTGGTTGCTTGGTTGCTCATACCGAACGAAATGAAAGTCAGTATAATATTTCAGAATGTACCCACGGTCATTTTGGATTCAATTGCATACAGTTTTGTGAAACATGTTACAACAATTCATGTAATAAATTGAACGGCAGTTGTGAAGCTGGTTGTGAAGGTGGATTTAGTGGTTCTCTCTGTGCAATTAAAGGTTAGTGGTGATATATTTATACTTCGCATATATTAAAAGGATATTTGGGTTAATATCACTAAGACAATATAGCATAGTGACCCAAAATTCAAAACTACATGTACTATGTACGTTCTTTTTTTATACAGGCTCTCATAAAAAACAAAGTTCTAAACTCATATTCAGAGCACCAGAAATTCCAGGAAATGAAATACGAATCGAAACACTATGTCGCAATTTGGCATCATATCGTTGTTTTTCACATTTAGAGGTTTGTAGTAGTAAGAAGGTTCACTTAAATTAATAAAATTGCAATATTCAAACATTGATATATTAATAAATTTTTATTACACGATAAATTAATGGTTCATTTATTTGAATGTCAAACTTAATACGAATACGTTGTAAATTAAGTAAAGTGGTTGCTTAGTCTTTAGTATACTCTTTGTCGTCCGATGGTCGTGTTAAGTGTTTTGCCATGGCGCTGTCAGTTTATGAGTTTGAATATCCATTTAAAATCTTCAGCCTCTGTTTTACATTAACAAATAAAAATAAAATGATTTAATAATATGAAAAAACACATATATTAATCCAAATAGATGCCTTTTAGAAAAGTTAAGTAGTTTTAATTCTAGTAAACAAAATCCGAGTTTACAAAAGATTTGATACTTAAATAACGTCTATACAAATTTTCTTATAGACAATCAGGAGTCGCCATCAGGTCCTGGTCCAGCTGTAGGAGGAAGTATAAGTGGTGTCATTATAGTCATTATATTAGTTGTACTTGCTGTTATTATTTACAGGTAAATTTTGTTTCCATTTAAAAGGAAATAAAATATCTACAAGTTTCTAACCTAAGGCAAATTGCCTTTATTTTCAACTGTTATCATAGCATTTAAAATTCTGTTCTCTTAGTCAAGTCATTGTCGGCTGTTTGTTTAACTTAGATATTCTTACTTCTGTTTTGTTTTGTACCCAGTTTGGTTGTATGTTTTTGTTTAATTCTTGTTATAACTGCCGTGTTTGTTTGCCTTCGATTTGGGTTGATAATTTATTTGTGTGGATCTGCAATCAACGTTAACTGTTTACAAATATGACATGTAGATGTTTCGATTTTTATGCGCAAACTTATCTGTTTTTCTCCGTTGCTGTATCCCTGGTTTTCGCCAATTCTTGCCATGTCACTATATTTATGTAAGCTTTCCTAATTTTGACAAATGACTATCAAAACTCTTTAATTATGATTAACTATTAGGAATAGTTGACTTCATTTCATAATTGTTAATAAAATTAGTATTTTCAGTAATATGTACAACTAAATATAACCTAAAACATTATTCTTGTCTACAGTTTTTATCACGTTTAGCATCTAAACATGAACACGTTTATAAGAATACGTAATACATGTTATGTTCAGTATTGTGTTAAAACGTTTATGATGGTGTTAACACTATTTTATAATGGTGAATAGTAATAATTTTATCTAGTTAAACATGTTTAAATGTTTAACGTGTTTAACACAAAACATGTTCATGTTTATCGATGTTTAGGATTTGAACGTATTCTTAAGCATTTAAAGGTCGTAACGAGATACAAAAGTGTTCTAATTCTAAACATGCTCAACACCATTTTTGCAGTGTATTTTCTCTTTTTACACTGTTCGTTAGCTTAAGAGTTTTCTTTTCGGGATTCCATTTATGTTTCCCTTTCTTCCGCTCAGATAGATTTAAGCTGATCAAGTAGATGTTGCAAGTTTAATTCACACAAGATCACTTGAACGTTTGAATCGACCTATAAAAATAAAATTGTTTACGGCTTTCGTATGAATGTGATATTGATGATTACAACAAATCGCTTACACTAACAGTTCGCCATATTGAAACAAGACGTCATTTATGAAACTTGATTTGAAATGGGTTTTTTCAGCAGTCAACATTTTAAAACCTGCATGGATCATAAATCAATAACCTTTCGATTGGTGATTTGTTTTAGCTTTTTACTTTACAACGAGCATCATAGAAGTAATACAGTATCATTATGTATGATAAAGATTTGTATGACCATATTAATATGGTTGCTTTAATTGTTTTTAGACGGAGGTCAACTTCACAAAAAGATAAATGTTTAAGTGATAGTGAAGCACTTAATAAGCAAGCAGAGGGAAACACGTATTTCAGTGAGTAGAAATTATTTGAATAATATATCGTTGTATTCAAATAGTTGAATTATTTTTTGGACTGTAATGATTTATTTAAAAGCATCTTTATAATATATGTTCCTCTTCTAATGAATCATCGTTTTATGGTATTTATATGAATCCCTTATTACCTGTAAAGATGAAACTCGATAAATACGCGCGTATTTAAACATATTCCGTCCTGCAAGAATCAATTAAATCGATTCGAAATAGTTATAGTAGAAATTCACGAAAGTATTATGTATTTCCTTTTTTTAAGATCATGAGATCATTCAAAATAAGGAGGAAGGATATGCAAATATGAGTTGTGAAACATCTGTCGATGATGTTCAGATATCTTTGCCTGGCACAAAAGCAGGTAAAGTCAGATATAGTGAAGAAAATGATCAATTACCAGAAGAAGAAAAATACAATGAACATGATGAAGAAGATGAAGGAGATTTGTACACTAATATAGCTTCTGAACAAACTAAACACAAAATACCAATATCAGACCTGAAGAAAGTTATTAACGAGAAAAGAAAAGACGAAGGTTTTCATAATGAATACAAGGTAGTTATTTAGTAGAGGATTGATAAGAAGTAGTGGATTCGTAAACAATAATCAACGAGCGAGTTGATTATTTTTTCCAATTTCTTTACTTTTTTAAAAATTGTATAACTTTTCCGTTTCGGGTAAAACTACAATCTATTGTAAGTTTTGTTGATATATCAGGGGAATCAACTCAGGATAATTTAATTAGTTTTCAATGTAATGCTCGAAAGTGATTGTATCCTTACAGTTCACTTTTATATTGAGGCCTCCAGCTATTTATAGAAAGTGAAATATCACTTATATGTTAAGTTAACGTAGGTGATCCGTGGATTCTTGTAAAACAAATCTTCAGCTACATGAGTTAGAACAATAGACTTTTCTCAAAGAACTGAATAATTTATCGAAGTATTTACAAACTGAAAAATCACATAAAACAGGTTCATAAATACTAGGGACTGAATCTTCGCTTTTAGAGTGTTAGAAATTATAGTTAGGGGGAATATGTACTTGTTGGGGAACTACGAGTGATTATGTATTGATACCAAAATTCATCTGCTAGAAGAATCGCAGAACGCTACACACTGCATCTCTGTAAGTAGTTTGCAAATAAGCTGGAAATTTTAATAGAAAAGTAGTGTGGGAATAGACATAGTGTGAAAAGTGCACTGCCTGTTTTACAGACCATCTAACGGAGTCTGACTGAAGTCCGTTTGGAACAGATATTCTGAGTACCTTCAGGTATTGGTATACTTATAATGCAACAATTACTGAGCAATATTTTGTTTCAGTCAATTACTAAATATTGATGAAAGTTTGCAAATGCTTATATATTATTATAGGGTTTCAATCTAAATTATTCCAGATTTTTCCAAAAGGGCTTGTTCGTGCACACGAAGAAGGTTCAAAAGAGGAAAACAAACTTAAGAATCGTTTCCTGAAAACTTGGCCATGTATGTATTAGTATTGAGTATTGTTATCTGTACCTACATTGCGTTTAATCATCAGCAATGCACAGTAGAACATGATTTGATCTAGTATTGACATTGATATGAAATGTCAAAAGATGCGGGCATTTTTCGATGTGGTAAAATAAAGTACTGTTTTCGGTTCTGCTGTGAATACTTTTACCTATCTTTGCATTTTAGGAAATTATAAGAATTATGTGTACTGCATTGTTACGCAGTATCGGTTTATGGAACAAAATCTAAGGATAATTGAAACAGGCTCCTTTTGTTGTTTGTGTTTGGCAATTATGCTGTCTTCACGTCAAAGTATGATTGTTTATTGTTCTTAATATATCTTGAGGGTTCATTTTTCTAGTGAGTTATTAGAAATGATGCATATTTTTGTCTTTTCAGAAAAATGAAAACAGGTAGACAGAAATAAGTGTACAAAAGTACAAAACCCGATTCGTAATTTATAGAATAGTATTGCTTAATGACAAATAAAAAAAAACTTAACTAAATATGCATGACAAAAAAAAATTGTATATTGTTATACCTCTGCATTACTTAACAAAATCAGTTTAAATGAGTTTAAGAATCTCGTTTGAAAACATAAGCAAAATGTATGAAAACGACTTCACAAGTGTTTTATCATTTTCTTTCAGATGACCATTCACGGATTATCTTGACTGGAAATACCAAGCATGACTATATAAATGCGAGTTATATTGACGTAAGATATAAATGTATTGTTTTAAAGTAACTTGTATTGCATAATACAAATCAAACACTGTGAATACACAAAATGAAGCCTTGCCTCTGTGAAATGTAACACACAATGTGCACAACTCGTGATATCATATTAGTCACACCAGATACACTCATCGTTGACAGCTTTTACGTATCAGGATTTATAAATGAATACTAATAAAACATATATTATATTGACGATTGTAGTAATACTTAACTCGTTTCCTTTCAGAGTTATGACAAAGAAAGGGCATACATAGCATCACAAGGTTTGTTAAAGAAATTTTTTTTTAGCAAATATTTTTTTTATCTAATGTCAGCCAGATCTTTCTATTGTAATGAAAGTTTAATTAGAACATTAAAGTCGATAGTAAAATTCATCATCCACAATTTCGTTAACCACACCGATAGAAGAATGTTACTTAATGCCATTGCCAGTTGGAAATGCCTGTACCTGTACCAAGGCAGGACTATGATAGTTGTTTTTCATTCGTTTTGGTGTTTATGAGCTTTTGACCTCGCCATTTGATAAGGGACTTTCCGTTTTGAATTTTCCTTGGACTTCGGTATTTTTGTTATTTTACTTTTTCGTTTAATATTATTAATATTTTATTGTTCGTTTGTTTTAATCAATACAAATAATTGTATCTACTATCATGTCAGTACTTGTATAATATTCTGTTTTGTACTTACAGGTCCAAAAAATAATACTCTTAGAGATTTCTGGCACATGATCTGGCAGGAGAAAGTCGGCAAAATAGTGATGGTAACGAAACTAGAAGAGGAAAGAAGGGTAATATATAAGTATTTACTTAATTCTGATTTCAGTTGTATTTTTAGATGATGTATCTATCAATTTGCAAAGGCCAACCATTTTTGACTTTAGATATAACAACATATCTATTTATAAAACCTAACAAAGAGGAAAGAAATGACATTGTTTTATCGTGTGTTTTTTCTGATTACATTTTATTTTGAATATTTTTTTCTTGAGTATTTTTAATATTTTTCTTTTGTATTTCGTAAATTTGTGTTTTCAATAGAAAAATGTTACCGGTTGAAAATATTTATATATTGTCTTTCTCTTTATGAATTGTATTTAGTACATGGTAAAGTGCAATGAGATAGCAATCCAACATCAAAAAATTTGAGTTCAACATAAGTCCATGGAATAATATGTATATATTGTAATGTTTGCAAAAGATCAACTGTTCTAAACAAAATTCATTTTTCAAAATTTATTTCGAAAGTTTATACTTATATATGATAAATGATATTGTGTTGTAACATGCTATATAAGCTATATGTTGATGGTATTGAGAAGAAAATATTAAAGGGTAACCCAAAACCAGAAGTCGAGGAAATGCAGACTTCTCCATATCCAACAGAAAAACGACAAAGCCAAATAACACTTCCCAAAATACTACAAAAAAAGTTAATATAACATGTGAATTTTGTTACCAGTTCTAGTCGTGTATTTAATGTTATTATCTCATTTAGTGCAGATACTCTATGTTAAACGGACATAAACATATTCTTAGCTTTTAGTACGTTTGTTGGTTGTGAGCACGTATCTCTGGGTTTATACATTAACGTTGATCTAAGTTCATCTAGCGATGTTGTCATCAAAATTAACTAACGTAGTCATAACGGTGCGACAACGTTGGATTATTCGTTGGGTTATCACTCTACACATAGTTCTATCATGCATACAGGTTGTCCATATACGGATTGGGGTAAATGATAGATAATGAATCTGTAAATTGCATGTCTTTTTTAGGTTAACGTCCATGTATGAGAAGATTACATGTATTACAACATATACAATGTGTGGGAAAATAATACATATCATAGTTATTTTCATGTCTCGTTTACCTTGGAATTTCAAAATTTCAGAAAAAATGTGTGCATTACTGGCCTCAAAACGTCAACAGGGCAATGATTGTGGACAATTATAAACTTACAATGAAAGAGGAGATCCAGTATACAGTTTATGTGTATAGACTGATTATACTCCATAATAAAACGGTAAGTCTAATATATTAAGACCAGTTAACTTCAAAATAACGTTAGTGTAAATTAATAAGTTTATTCACTACAACTACAAGCAGATATTGAGTAAAATTGAGTACGGTTAAATGTCGGTGTGGTGATCGATCATATTATGCATATTATCCTGATAAAGACAACAATTACCATTCTTGAGCAGTTTATTTGATAGTTAATTACAACTTATATAAGAAAGCCAGATTTTGATTGGTTGATAGCCAGTGTATTTTTCGCATATTCTAATATTTTTTCCTCATTTCAAACGAATTTGCCTGTTTTTCACCACTGCCGGTGAATTTGCCTCAAATACCATGGTATTTGCCATTTTGGATATTCCTTTTTTACCCTCTCGAGCATTTTCCCGCCAAAATTTTTCGGATATGACGTTACATAAAAAAGCGAGCTTACGCGTATTAGTACATGTATAATTCCAGCGGTTCTATGATAATATCCTCTTATCCTCAAAATTATGCATAAACATGTGAATGAATTAGTTTCAATCCAAATCTATTCGGTGTAATTAAACAGATATATCATGTTATGGAGGGTATTTGCGAAAATTCCCTCGCCTAGTGGCTCGGGAAATTTTACAGTCCCTTGACTGGTATTTTCGCAAATACCCTCCATAACATGATATATCTGTTCAAAATGTGTCCTCTTATGAAGGTTACTATAATCGCGAAAACTATATTGAAGGCGAAGACAACCTCACATTGATTTTTTTTTGGGGGGTTCAGTTGTCCTTATACATATGTTGTAGACAAAACTCAAAATATTTAGCATAAATGCTCTTCGTGTTCAGTTAGAAATTCAATTATAGAAATGCAACATTCAAATACTTTAAATATACGTTGTATAAATATATCTTTCGAACAACATGCACCGTTTTAGTAAAATTCTCAAAACATGTAAAAAGTAACAATTAGTATCCTACATTAAGAGTTCGACTGATGCATCAATACAAATGAAATGTACAAATCACTCCATATAATAGCAAATCGATAAATTGATTGCTGCTTTAGTTTGAGATACATTTTTAAAGTAAATCACATTCAAAAGAAAATTAATATTGAATTATGTATATAGTATCCAATACTGTATTACACAAAAGTTCTTGAGATAATGTAATTCTTTGTATTTAAAGAATCAACATGAACGGAAAGTTCACCAATTCCATTTTACACAGTGGCCGGACCACGGTGTTCCAGATAGCATTAAACTGGTGAAATTTTACAGAAAAGTCAGAAGTGAAAAATGTGATAAGAGTGGACCAACGGTGGTGCACTGCAGGTGCGTGTATTCTACTAGCATAATGTAATTTTGTGCACGTGATTCACATTATTACAACTCATATCTAAATGTAATTATACATTAAACCTTAGAGTATACGGTAATTTCTTGAATAAACAGTATGGAGCTATTGGTCTAAATGATCTCGGCGAAAATATATTTTTTGATAAAATTTGTCATTTATAAATACTAATATAAACAAGTAAGAAGTATATATTGTCAAGTAATAAAAATCGAATTCGGAAATATGGGCGGTTGTCTTATTTGTATGTACATAATTATGCACTTGCCTAAATTTAAAAAATATGATTATAAAACTGTATTTACATGATGAGAGGCAGACGAATATGTATATGAAAAAACTAACATATAGTGAATGCATTTAACTAATTAATTATTGGATATAAATTGTGTATTTAAAAATATGAAAAAAATTAATAGTGATGAATAAAGATGATTAGAAAATGACAATATTACCATTGGCATGACGCTATTCAAATTCTTGAGTATTATAGAATTAGTCGGTAAAATATTATTGAGAAAATATGCGTTATATTGTAAATCAACTAGTCCAAATATTTAAGTCTATAGGCTTCTCGTATGTCCTTTCAACTTTTCCATTCTGTATCCTTCTGATCATCCCCACATCATCTCATTTTAAATGTATATCAAATAGTATTCACTTGCAGAGATTAAGGTATTACTAATAAATTTTCAGACGTTTAATGAATTTCAAAAATTATAAAGAATTACTTTTCAAGCAATTGAAGTAAAGATTCTATTTGCAAAAAGTCTGTTTAAAACAACATATATTGAAAACATCAGATTAAATTTGCATATCCTAAGGCTTTCAAAAGTCAAAAGATGTATTCTACTGTATTCTCCTGGCTACAATTATTTACATTTAATATCTATGTTTAAGTGCTGGAGTGGGAAGAACAGGTACATTCATAGCTGTAGATGCCCTTTATGAGCATGGTAAGAAGGTTGGTCACGTTGATATTATGGAGTATGTTCAGATGATGAGGAAAGACAGAATGAATATGATTCAAACACATGTATGTTACACTTTAACACTACATATATAAAGTAAATTTATTAACTATAATGTATAGAAGAGGGGCGAAAGATACCAGAGGGACAGACTGTATGCTATTTCTTCCTAAAGACAACTGGTACTTGCTTATTGTATTCAAAATTCGTCAATATGATATTTGATTATAGATCAGTTTTGCATGTTTTGTCAACCGGTTTGGCATGTGCATATTATTCATCAGTAAATGGAAATTAATAAGTCACCGGAATATTTATATTATGGATAAGAGCAGACGATCCTACGACACCTAATTCAGTTGTTGCAACCTGTAAAATCTTGATGGTAAGTTCTTGGTTGTTTGTGGGTATTATTGTGTTTGTTTACAATGCCCTCTTGCGAAGACAGATTGAACTATTAAAAAAAATAAATGTCTTTTAAATAGCTGAAGATGTTGTGCTTTAACCTCCTTATACACATGTTATACCAATACCAGTGCACATCCGTTTGCACCATACTAATTGTCAAGTCAATTTTAATGATAACATGATCATTGACTTACTGTTGATAGTGCCCACCTTTATATAGTAATTGTTTCAACGTGTAGATTCATCGCGGGAGTAAACTGTTTCACTATTTTGAACAGTTGAATTACGTTTATTTGTTTGTGCGTCCATTATCTTAACTCGGAAATTAATACTATATATATAAAGTGGATATATTGTGTTTATTCAAGCTTGTCAAGCTTTTACAGCATCTTTTCTATTTTGTAGGAACAATATGAGATCGTGTTTGAAGCACTTCTGGAATTATTCACTGTTCCTGATACGTCCATCCAAAAGAATGATTTCTGTGGATATATGGAGATGCAACAAAACAAAACATTACCAAAAAATCAAACAATGTACAGTGAAGAGATTCGGGTACCATATATATTTTTTTTTTGCTATTGTGTTCTACACAAAAAGGATGATAACATCATCATAAAATTCAAAGATTGTAATATAAGAATATTTGTACCAAAAACTTCGGTAAAAATGTACGACTTTCCTTAGCACGTGTTTGTTCATTTGCAACACTGGATACAGTTGTATTCAGAAGGACGTTAAACTTCATTATTTCTATTGCTGAAATAACGGTATTCACAAAATACAGTTTTAATTTATTTATTTCCTGTCCATAACAAATATTAAAAGAACATTTCGTAAGAACTTTAGAAATATGTCTAATTGCATTACTTCTGCTACTTGTCTGCTAAGAAATAAATTTCTACATATTGCTTTTGTTATTCGTTCGGATGACAATGACAACACATCAGTTGATTTTAAGTATGTTGGTCAAACAATCACTTAACTTGATTTGGCAGAAGATTTTGGGTCAAAACAATAAACCAAGAGTTCGTTATAATGAGGTTTTTAGTGTCACCGTCCTAAAACAGATGAATAAGGGAGAACAATTTGGAGGAAAATTGCCTTCTCAGAAGCTTTCGTTTCTGCCCGTCACCTCGTAACTTAAAATTTTCGAAACTCAGTAATAAATCTGTGAGGTACTTCATATACAATTCACTGCCAGTCTTTTTTTAATTTCCTACTGGTGAATAATTTTGGGCTGTAGTGGCTCGCTTCCACTGAGTCGCGGCACTTTAGGGGTTTGTTATTTACAAATTAGATACGCGGGTGCACTGCCTGATATGGAAGTACCTTCCGTTGACTATGCCAACGTTATACAGTAATTTGCAATATTATTAAATTTACTAAGATACGACCATTTAGACTCTTTTCATGCACATTTGGATTAATCACTATCTTAATACATTGTTTGAATGACAATTGGCTTACTTTATGAGTTGGTGGCAACAATTGATGCCACATTAGTGACCTGTAGATGCTCAAATATCTATATTTCTTCCTTTTTGTTAGGTTTATAGTAAACTTACTTATAATAGCCCAATATATTCTTATTTTTACATTTCTAATTTTAACACTTTAGAGATTGCGAACATTGCGGCCATCATATTCTTCTAATAAGTTTACTGGTGCAAATTATAAAGAAAACAAATCAAAGAATTCTACAACGACTGTTCTCGCACGTAAGTAATTTTCAGTTTGAATTACATATGTCCATGAATGATCGAGTCGTAAAGAATGTGTGTTGTCAGTTTAGATGAAAAGCATAATAGATCTTTCAAAAATTATTTAAAAATCCTGATATGTAATACAATCTTATTTCAAGCACTTTTGGTAATCATCTATATTAATCGATATATATATATATATATATATATATATATATAAACTTCTAGATCTAACATAACTACAAAATAAAAACGTAAAAAATAGTTTTAACTTTCTTTAGCTAACTTCGTGTCGTTCCCAATCGACATTGTTAACACTCTTTATATATATATTTCAAATATCATATCAGTATGATAAAACATCAGTGACCTTCAAAAAAATCAAAACCAACCAATTTTGTATCACTAATGTTTAGACAATGTTTTCAAATCTGTGAGCGAATGTGACGAATTTTGAAAATCTATGCGCGAATAGAAAACATTCACTTGTGATGCAACAATTGCAAACAATTGTTTAATTTGTGCTGTTTTAAAAATCATTTTCGCAGATGACCAATATAGACCTTACTTAATGTCTTACGGTAAAAACAGAAGTGACTACATCAATGCCGTGATAATTCCAGTGAGTAAATATTTTTATTCGATCAATTAGAATTCACTTACATGTTATTTTAAGTATCTTCAGTTACAGTTGTCCAATTAAAATTCAAATATTAAATATTATTCAAACACCACAAGTAGACCGATTACAGAGGTTGTATATGTTAAACTTATTGCTGCCGATCAGGCTATATGTTTCACCATACAGTACATGGTGATATACTAGTAGTCGCTTGATCTTTCTTTTCATTATTTGCATACGGAAACGGCAGTGTGTATCTATATCTAATGGCATAGAGCATTTGTTACTCATGAAACACCGATGTTTATTTAATATGTTCATAATTCGTCTTTTAATAAAATATCCTTAATGGAAGAAAAAGGCATACGCTCCATCATATAATTCACACAATTGAAATAGTTATCCTGTAAACTATTGCATTTTCTCATTAATAATATAGACGTTTGTTCACATTCAATGTCAAATTTGCAGTTGTCAATCTCTCTATATATATGTTCATATACATAACTTAAAATAAACTATGATAAGATAAATGTAAAAAAAAACTGTTCCTTTTTCATTTTCATTTCTTATTGCTTACCACAGGGATATTCAGTTGATAGTAAAATGTTTGTAACACAGTGCCCACTTGTGGAAACTGTAATTGTTTTTTGGACGATGATGTATGATCACAGTTCCAGAATTATTGTTTTGTTGGATCCCGGAAATAAGGTGAGAATTCTTCCCTTTACTTCGGAGTACACAAGGTAACTAGTAAATAGTCATATTTAGATAGACCTCTTTGTCTAGCGTATTTTAGTATGTCATTATTTAGATGCCTAATCGATGTCGAATTTTAAAATACAAATTCGTACGCATCTGAATCTGAAATTGCTATAAAAGAGTACACAATTTTCACGTGGAAGCATAGGGATATTCATTAATATAATACCAGTGATATGTAATGTTCATCATTAAATATCTGTATTTTAATCTATGATAGATTTGAACACATTTAATACCAAATATATATATAAAAAATACAGGGACTCTTAATCGACTAATTTTAAAAGCGATTGATTTCCGCGATTTTGCGAATAAAAATACAATGTGAGTATATTTATCAGTGCAAAGGAGGCAAAATATACCAAATAAAGGGACATTCAAACGCATAAGTCGAAAATATACCGACAAACAACAGTATACGAAACACAACATAGAAAACTAATGACTGAGCAACACGAACCATACCGAAACCTGGGATGATATCTGGTGATCTGGAAAGGAAAGCAGAATGTGTTACATTGGGATAATATCTTGTACGAATACAGCAACAGATGTACAAAAATACTTGGTTGTGATTTTTGCTAAAATGGCCGCAAAGCGGAACAAATATCCGCCAACATAAATTTGATTACCGTATTTTGGAAGCAAACATATATTTTGAGTTTTTATAATTAATAGTTTAAGGTTATTTGTTTCTTTTCTTAAGAGAGCGCCATTATGGTTAGAAAAGAAAGAAATGCTACAGTTTGAAGATTTCCGTATTATCAAAGAAACGGAAAATGCACAAGAAGAGATTCAGCTAGCTTTGAATCACACGGTTAGTAGAAGCTGTTTTTTATATAAATGTAAAATCATAAATTAGCCAGAAGATAAAATTACAAAAAGGAACAGTGAGTAAATCTATATCACTTCCGTTTTAACAACTGTTAAAGATGGATTTATTAAACGAAAAAAAATAATCAAATACTCCTCTTTGTTTCCGTTTATAAAGTGTTATATTTCCAGACTTCCTACAAGCTCAATGTTTGAAAATTCCCTGCGACCATAATAAGAAGGATTACAATATGGTATTTACAATTAAAAAGAATATATGATTTTGTCTGTAGCCATAGGCGGAAAAGAAACTTTTGTATTTGACGGAAACCAATGTTATTTTCACTGCAGCTGTCATCATTAATATATATATAATAGGTTTGAATGTTGTTTTCAATTTAGACTTGGTTGTATATATATATATATATATATATATATATATATATATATATATATATAAACAAGTCTAAATTGAAAACAACGTTCAAACCTATGATTGCGTTGGATAAAACCGCAATTTTTATACGTGTGCATGCAAAACAAATTTCTTGTTAGAGGGTTCTAAATACAGCACAAACAACATTTTCCAAAAGACCAAAAAAGTGAAAAAGTATATTTTAACAAAACGCATTTGACTAACAGGTCGAACAACAAATGTTCCTTTCATTTTCTATTAAACGCTGCTGACTGCCATTGGCGATTGCCAAAATAAACGGATCACCAGATGTAACAAAATGGATCTTAATAATAAATTTAATACTTAACAGAAAACAATAAACTTGCGGAAAAGATGATATACCACAAACATGAGGTGCAAACATTTGTACAACATATCCGGATTTCGACAATTAATGTCTCGTCAGTGATGTTAGGGATCGAAACGGTATTTGGAAGGCCATATAATTTACCTCAATTTAGGATAGACTCTTGAAATTTAAAGAGTCGAAATAGGATGAACGGATCATATAAACCCGAAGGAAAATATAATACAAGCCCAAACGAAAAATATAAACAAGTCTGAGTTGAAAACAACGTTCAAACCTATGATTGCGTTGGATAAAACCGCAATTTTATACGTGTGCATGTAAAACAAATGTCTTAGTAGAGGGATCTAAATACAGCACAAACAACATTTTCCAAAAGACCAAAAAAGTGAAAAAGTATATTTTAACAAAACGCATTTGACTAACAGGTCGAACAACAAATGTTCTTAAAACCTGCTGACTGCCATTGGCGATTGCCAAATAAATTGATCACCAGATGTAACAAAATGGATCTTAGTATTAATTTAATACCAAACAGAAAACAATAAACTTGCGGAAAAGATGATATACCACAAACATGAGATGCAAAATTTGTACACCATATCCGGATTTCCACAATTAATGTCTCTTCAGTGATGTTAGGGATCGAAACGGTATTTGGAAGGCCATATAATTTACCTCAATTTATATATATGTATATAGTCTCGATACGAAAATAATTGGAAAACATAGAGAAAAGAAAAATGAGCAAAGAAAATAAAGAATCTGTGAAAACTTGGGAACTAAAATATGAAAAATAAAGAATAATTGGCAAAAAGCAGATAAAAGTATCTAAAAAAGGAATACAGATATAAACTTCCATTCAGACCCTCAATTATATACACAGCACATTGGTTTGATATTTTATTATCTGCATTAAAGGTTTCATGCAGTTCTTTGCATTTATTATCTACTACACCTTTTTTTGTTGGCGACTTTGTTAGATTAATTTGTATGTTTGTTTGAATTTGTTTCCAAGTAAGAATATGTCAGTAGTTTTGTACTTGTTCCGTTGATTGGTAGCATTTGATTTTTTTTTTTTTTTTTTTTTTTTTTTGGACTTCCCCTTTTGAACATATTGAATTTGCCTTGAAGTTCGGTATTTTTGTTATACTTTTTTGCTACGGAGACAATTGACATACTGTAAGGAGATCTGAAGATAATTTTATAAGTGTTAGTATTTCGGCCACAGTTAAATAATGTCGTTTTAGTATTCTACTAAATATCTTAAACATGATGTGTTAAAAGAATTAAAACAACATTTTAGTATGATTTATGTTTACAGAAAAATAAAGAGAAAATCTCAATCAATGTTTTTAATGCAAACGACTGGACTATAAGTAATGCACCACCGTCACCAGAGTATATGTTAGATCTTCTGCAGCGTGTACAAAGCTGCTGGGAAACGCACAAAGGTCCTATCACTGTAGTTTGTAGGTAAGTCCTTCGAAAATTAATTTAAAAAAATACTAGTTGAAATGGTATATACATATAACCTTAGCTATGTCGTTGCCACAAATATGATTTTGCAAAATGTCCCAATTTGTTTTGTTTGATATTTTAATATCACAATACGACATGCATGCTATCCATCGTCCAACAGTGCCGATACAAAAAGAAGCAGAAATACCAAGGTGCAATCACAAAGCAAAAGTCGAAACAAAAACAGACAACACATTGATCAAAAAGAAAAACACAAGGACAAACAACAGTCCATACAATATTATATATACAACTAAAGAATGAGCAACATGACCCGAGCGTGAATTCAAATATTCCTGAAGAGTAGGCAGTTTCTGTTCCGCTAGTGGCAGTCGTCGAATTGAAGTTAGATATCTATTCTGTACGAATTTCTTGGAATCTACTTCAAAATCTTCAATCACGATTTTACAATCTTGCAGTAAACAGTTTCTATTTTTCTGCGCTTGCCACTACTATTCACCGTGATCAACTACAAAATGTCTCATTTAACAGACTTTATCCACAGAACTGGGAATCAAAGATACACATTTCATGTACAATCTTAATGTGAGAAGAACCACAATGATTCCAACAACAAGTACACCAAAGATAATGTCATCACAATGCTGGACATTTAGATTGATAATTCATTTGTTGAGTTTCGATTATGGATATTTTTACAGACATTCGTTATTCAAGTGGTTACTAAGTGTGCGCCACTTTTGATCTATTTGTACTCATATGAAGCAGAAATCATACAGAACCTTCTCCAAGTTCCAACAAATGCGTAGTCCAAGGTTCTATAATTTCACTTGCAGGTATATGGTTGATATCCTTTCACTCAGTAACCCACATTAAAGCGAGTGCTTGCATCTCGTATATCCCAGTGAACTTGAAATTAAGGATGCAACCGAAACTAGAAGGTCTGCTTTACATCTTGATTTAGTCCTCGACATTGATACAAATGGACAACTTCAAAATAGAAGCTATGGCAAAGGCGAAGATTTCAATTTTCGAATTGTAACCTTTCAATTTTTCAGCAGTAACATGCCATCTGCCCATATCTAAACTAATATGTTTAGCATAGGCATGTTAACACTATATGGACTTCATTAATGGGAGTGTACTTAAACCAGAACTCCCAAAACAGAGTTATCAGGAAGAAAGACTGAAATCGACACTACACGAGTTTAACGGTCACCATTACAAATTGGTTGACCAATATGATGTTTCTGTGTCTCAACACGCTCATGACACTATTGGCATGTTTTCGCAGTCTTCGATATTTTAAAACCAAAATCGTCGTTTAATCTGTAATTTTATAGATTTTTCCCATTTCTTGTTCTGACATTTTGGTGTGAATTCGCAAAGCGGGTAAAACATAAATAGCAGGAAAATCATATCCTGTTGCCGATCCCAGTCTCTCTCGTAGTTTTGGAGTATGTGCGATTCACCCAGTTTTTGATTGTTACCTTGATTTGAACATAGATGAACAAGATTTGCCTAAATTTAGAAACTTAGACTTTGTCTGAACTTAGAATAAGCATTGGAATATTTAGCTATATGTAATCCTGAAATACAACTCAAAATGATGACCTTAAAATATTGAAGATTTATCATGTTTATAATCAAATAAAATATCTATTATTAGTATTTGTTATAATTATCAAGTAAACGTTATTACGCAATGGTTTCTCAATATTTCAGTGATGGCTGTAGTAAGAGTGGGCTATTTGTAGCATTGCGATTGATTTTAGAAAAAATACAGATAGATGAGGAAATCGATATTTTCCAAGTAGTTAGAGAGATTCAAATAAGGCGACCAGAATTCATTGTGGACTTTGTAAGTGTTTAGTGACGGAGATTGCTCTCAGTCCCATCAGTTAGCAATGAAATATTCTAATGAAAAATGCTTTCATATAACTCAATGGTTATTGATGGTTCAATCTTAAGTTGATGACATCAGGTTTTTCTTTGTTACCATTCCATTTATACAATGTATATGGAAAACTTCCAGCAGCTCATGAGTCACTTAAAACGATATTCCAAAGAATGTACTCCTATAATTTGTGATGCTCCACCTACGATAGTAGAGAGGCATTATGTGTTTCGGTCTGTGCGTCCGTTCGTTCGTCCGTCCGTCCCGCTTTGGGTTAAAGTTTTTGGTCAAGGTAGTTTTGATGAAGTTGAAGTCCAATCAACTTGAAACTTAGTACACATGTTCCCTATGATATGATCTTTCTAATTTTAATGCCAAATTAGAGTTTTGACCCCAGTTGCACGGTCCACTGAACATAGAAAATGATAGTGCGAGTGGGGCATCCGTGTACTATGGACACATTCTTGTTTATTCATAGAATGATTATGCGAAAGACGTAAAACAAGGTTGATGAAAATGGAGTTTTCTCTTCAAAAAAGTGAATGGTACGAAAGGGGTAAGTAAAGGCAATAATACCCTTTTTGTTCAACTATTAATGCAACTTAAAAAATAACAATAAGTGTTCATTAATTATCCCTTACAGCACTAAGGTCTGTAGAAAACTTTTGAAAATTCAAATTTCACGAGTAGCTATAGCAACAAACTTGACGAAATTGATTTTTGATAAATTTCTTCAATTTCCTTATTTTACATACACTGGTAAGTATACTTTGGATTGGAATAGTATGTGTACACCCAAGAAGCAACTGTATATTTAGTGAGATTATGTAAACAGCTTTCATAAAGCTTCTCTTCAATTAATTCTTTATTCTTGACTACGCACGATGTTTCTACAACGGAAATATAGATGGAAAACTGCATAAATTCAGCAGTTGTTCTCATTTTCATGAACAAGGCGCTTGGTATTACATAATTGTGACATCATTAGGTAGTATACACTTAGTGGTTGTAAAATATCATCAAAGATACCAGGCTTGTAGTTTAGAACGTAATACGTGCGCTTGTTGTTGTCTACATAAGACTCTTTAGTTGTGCTTATATCAAAACATTTACAAGAAAACAAAAAACTTGCAAACAGGTAATTTTACCATCAATTGCTCCTTTTTTGTAATGATTCTATCATTTAAAGAAAGGTTTTACATACATTGTAGTAGACCCAGCCTTTATCATAATAAGTAATTTAATCAAATGGATGACATATATTTTACAACAATTGATGAAATTCATCATATGCAACAGATACCCCTTAAGACATACATATTCCCAGTCTTAAAAGGCTGAGGTGTTTCCAAACTGGTATAATTATTGATTATACGTTTTGACATTTCAATTTATAAAGAGCTTAAAATGTTGAACCATAAAAGCTGTTTTCCTTATAAGCTTTTGGGCTATCGAAGACGAAATACTTTGATATTTTCTTCTTTTTTTTTTAAATAAAGCTCTTTTGCAGATTAGATATGTAAACATTTTTATACGAGTGACGTATCTATCGCCATACTTTCCTCTGTCTATTTCAGGACCAGTACGAGTATTGTTACAAGTGTGTCAAAGTGTTACTTGAGGGAGATTCTAGTGATTCACTGTATGC
>JAASAO010001572.1:0-58791 GCA_017311375.1 Mytilus coruscus
TATCTTCGAAATGTAATAGACAGAGAAAACTTCGAATAGCAAGAACGGCAAGTAAGACAATATCGTCAGACGACTTCTGCTTGGAGCTATTATAAGAGCAAGAAGATGTAGTATGTTTGCAAATGAGACAACACTCCGACAGAGACCAAATGACATAGAAGTTAACATCTATATGACAAATTACGGACATCAACAATGAGAACAAATCATATCGCATAGTAAGCTACAGAAGTATCCGACAATACGAATATAAAACAATTTAAACGAAAAAACTAATGGTCTGATTTACAAAACAATACACCAAAACCAACTACGGTATACACCAGTAGTCGACAACCACTGAATTACAAACACCTGACTTGGGACAGGCACATACAAAATATGTCTGGGTTTAACAGGTTTGTTGGAGACAAACCCTCCCCTAACATTTTTTTAAAACTTTTCGTGTATTAGACAAAAGCTGAGGAATAAAGAGAGAAGCTGTAAAGAGAAAAAAATTATCAACAGTAAAGAACTTTTTTAAATGAATTATATTTCAGTCCACAATGTTTGAGAGCGAAAGAGGCTGGTTAGATCCTTAAGACGAAACATAACATATTATTAAAATGTGCATTATGTCCCTCAATTTATGTATAAGCAATGAAAATATTCTTTTTTACCTTTCTTGTAATTTTAGAAGCCCGTTTTTGCATTTTTGATGTTTAATGCTATTCAACTGTTGTTTCGAGCGCTACTGATCAGTTTTGTGTAGTCGAAACGCACATCTTGCTTACCAAATTATCACTTAGTTTGTACAACTAAATGTGGTTACAATATTATTTTTTGTTACACTGTTCCGTTTTGAAAATGTTGTTTATTTACATTTCAGATTTAAGAAGATTTATTCGTAATTTGTTTCAGGATTATCACAAGGCAGAGCACATGGAGCAGTCAAAATTGAAAAAATAAAAATGAAAAGAGCGGAAATCTTGAATTTTGCAACATCAGTTTTTAAATTTCCAATTTCCAATTCTGTTTATTATATAATGTAAAAGCAATATGAATAAAATAGATAGTAGTCCTTAAGTAGATTTTTTTTATCTAATTTCTACTTTTCCGGGCTGCTTCTGAGAGTCTGGATGGGTTTACAAAATATGGAATAATGGACATGCACTACATCAAACGGGCAAAAATATAAGGAATAGAGAAAAAATGCCAAAAGATTAAGAATAGAGAATAACATGAATAAGGGGGTGTTGAAATAGAAAAATGGAGAATAATGGGACACACAATTAATTATAGAATATCGTATTGAGTGACGTCCAATCCTCACTTCTTGTACTCAACGTGTAGGTGTTTGTTCTATCTATTCATTCCTTGTATTATTTTTTGGTGTCAATTTTCGGTTCCATCACCGGTATTCCCTAAAAAAATAGAAACACAGGACAGCAATATTGTATTAACTTGACATACTAACGACATAAGGATAATGCATACAAACAGGAAGATCAAAATACTTAGGATTGTCTAGAACGATTGCTGTAAATGTCTATAAATTCCGGTTGAAACTTTAAAATTGCTTCCAACAAAACCGATTTAATAATTCTGGTATCCACTTATTTGAAAATAATATTCGTATCCACCTCCTTCAATGTAATTTCTTATTTCATTAAATAATTGAAGCAAAAGATGCATTCAGACAAGACCAAGATCATTTTTGAATGTAAAATAAGCAAACCACAATCGCTACAGATGATCTTGAAAGATTACTTTAATGATATAAGTCTATGATACAGATATAAAGACATCAGAGGTACAAGTGAACAATATTGTATCTCTTATCTTGCTTACCATCTCGCCTTTCATTACACTTATCTGTACATACATAATAGGAGGTGTGTTGCTATATCTATAATATTTGTAACTTTGAGTACGTTATCAAGAAAAGAAATATTTATTTCCTTTGATGAATATGCCTACTTCACTTATATGTTAAGTACGAAGATCTAAAATGAATAGACGAAAATGTTTGGTATTCGTCAAGCAAACCAATACCATATACAACAGACATCGTCACCAATATCAATATGTCTATACAATAGTCTTGATGGCATTTATTAAAACTGTTCCAACCATATCGATCTGATATGTTAACAATGAAATCCGGCAACGCATTGTATATGTACACACTTTAGATTTTTTGTTTGTTTCTTTCTTGGTACTTTATGCTATTGTCATCGACATTACCTATTATAATAGTGGCCAGTGTTTATTAGTGAAGAAAGTTCAACTAACAAAACAATCACTCATGACAAATGACGTCCCGCCGAAAGTGAAGTTTTTGGGGGATTTGAAGGCATAACGTCGCACTAAGAGTCAACTCCCCTGAAACTCGTCAAAAGCACTTAATGGTTTTGAATGAAAAAGCTGCCTATGATAACTGAACGAAAAATCTAGAGAGAATCATTTCCAACCAAATTTTCAATGGCTTATATCTCAAAATCAAAGACACGAAAAACACATTAATTTCTGATTTTTTTATTTCGTTATGATTATACTATCAATTTATAACAGTCTTTTAAAAAGGTTTTATTTTTATTTGGGAACATTCTTCAGAGAATATAACCATTAAGAAGTCAGTACACTTCACAGAGATATTTCGCTGAATGCTTTCCTCATTATTTTGTTTTATTATTCGTTTAAAGAAAAAAGTAAAATCACAAAATTACCGAACTCCGAGGAAAATTCAAAACGGAAAGTCCCTCATAGTTATCAAAAGTACCAGGCTCATTATTTGATACGCCAGACGCGCGTTTCGTCTACATAATACTCATCAGTGACACTCAGATCAAAATAGTTAGAAAACCAAAACAAGTACAAGGTTGAAGAGCATTGAGTACACAAAATTCCAAAAAGTTGTTCCAAATACGGCTAAGGTAATCTATGCCTGGGATAAGAAAATCCTTAGTATTTCGAATAATTCATACTTTTGCCAACACAGTAAATTTATAAAAATGACCATATAATTGATATTCATGTCAACACCGAAGTGCTGACTACTGGGCGTGTGATACCCTCGGGGACGAAACGTCCACCAGCAGTGGCATTGACCTAGTGGTGTAAATACTTATCAAAGGTACCAGGCTTATAATTTGATACGCCAGACGCGCGTTTCGTCTACATAACACTCATCAGTGACGCTAAGATAAAAAGTTGATAACCAAAACAAGTACAAAATTGAAGAGCATTGAGGACCCAAAATTCTAAAAGTTGTGCCAAATACGGCTAAGGTAATCTATGCCTGGGATTAGACAATCCTTAGTATTTTCAATAATTCATAATTTTGCAACAGTAAATTTATAAAATTACCATATGATTGATATTCATGTCAACACCGAAGTGCTGACTACTGGGCTCTTTTATAGTTAAACATTATCTGAATCCGGTTTAAGAGATGTGAAAATCCAAACAAAGGTAGAACTCAGTTGGTGAAACAGGGAATCCATTATGTCAAAATTTAGAAAGGGATACTAAATATATTACGTGCGTCGTTAGCGCTTTCTGAATGTATGTTCATTGGAAATTATCAAACCAAAACATTTCAAAGACATGTATGTATAAACAGGTCAAAACGTTTAGAGCTATATGGCCAATAGGGAGATAAAAAGAATATCTTACTTCATGTTAGGCCAACTTTACTAGAGGTTGTTGGAATATAAGTTTCCTTAAACTAATTTCTAAATTCATCCACGGGAATTATTAGAATAGTAGGTCAATTATTGTATATATTGTCACTACCGAAGCACTTATAACGGAGCTAATGAGCTAATGATACCCTCGGAAAAAATATACATTATCAGTCTTAAAATTCAGAAAATGAGATTGTAATCGATTGAATTTAGTGTTGTAAAATTGTATGGTTTTAGTTGACGATTACTGTGACATTTTGAAAACACGTTTTTAAAGACTTCCGTTTGACGGTATTCCAAATAGCCATATTTTGCATATTAATTCATGTACATCGTCTTAAGGTCACTAGTTAACAATTTTGTTCTGGAATTAACGTTTAATCTAAACAGCTCTCGAATGACATAACAATACAATATTAAGTCTTATCCATTTTTCGGAAAATTGTCAGACTTATCCACTCTACTTAAACATAAACGGCAGAGTCAAGAAGACTTTTTTTTTTCAGTACAAATAAAAGCCAGAAATTTCAATATCCAAATTAGTGTGATAATGTATTTAGAACACAGCTATAACGGTTGCCCTAATAACTGCATGTATAACATTCTGAAAGCGGCACGATTTTCTACCTGTTATGTATGTTTGTTTTGCTCACACATTATTGTCAATATAATAGAATTCAATGCGACCTTGTTACAACTGAGCGGTTTAGGTATCTGTAATACCATGTTTAATCCACCATTATCTACATAAGGAAGTGGCTGTACATATGACAGTTGTTTTACTATTTTTTTGATGTGTTTGAGCTTGTGATTTGGCCATTTGATAAAGGTCTTTCCGTTTTGAATTATCCTTAGAGTTCGATATTTTTTGCTATTTAACTTATTTTAAATTGTAACAATGTGAACTTTGACAAACATCGAATATGCACATGATGCATAGAGTTCAAGGATTTTGAAATGTGTCGAAACGGACAAACAATTTTAAATCTTCCTGGTTAATAATTATTTATGATTACATACTCTGTTAATCATTTCTAAAATTGTAGCAATGTAAAATAATTTGATATAAAATATTTAAAATTAGGCTCATCAAAAAGAGTTATAGTGTTATAATCTTTACACGTATAAATCAATTTTGAAATTTTAGTTGTCTTATAAAACATTTTGTAAAAGTAAAATACCAATATCTGATAGTAATTAGCTTTATAAGTATTCTCGAAGTTCGTTGTGACTCTAAAATTAAATATCATAGATACTATTGAAGTCTTGTAAATACATGAAGTTATAGTCTCTCATCCTCATTGTATGAACACAACTCCCTTAGGTAAGCATGTATATTTTTCAGTGTTATCCGTGATCGGACTAGAATTTTGCGGTACTAACTTTACAGCGGTTAAAATTAAAATTAATAATTCAAATGTATGATTGCATTAAATATGGTATGACAAGCAACGTAATAATAGGAGATTCCGTACAAGAAATATCAATATTCTCACTGATTTATGTGATTGCGCAAATTGAAAAAGCAAAACGGTAAGAACAATGTAAGATACTCAGCAATTAGATTTCCCTTAAATGAAATATAAATGAATATACAATTAAATGAATGATTTGGGAAACTTCACAAGTATCTTTTTATAACACAAGCTTGAAACATCATTTAATCTGAAATATGATCAAAAGAAAACTATCTACAACTGATTGTCTAGATTTTCAAAAAGTATTATCCCTGTTTTAATTTCTTTAAAAACTAATTAATTTTAAAAAAACGAATCATCCCAACATGTCATGCAAGCCGAATGCATGATCCGCAAAGGATTTAAGGGGTATTTTTTTAGAACAATTCCTCATTAACAGAATTAACTAGACTAGAATTTCACTACTAATTTCTTTGTATCTGTCCTAGATATTCTCTGCTTATTACACTGTTATATTGACCACTGAGTTCCAAACAAAAAATGCGTTTAGTTTAATTACGCGCAGAAATATATATTCAAGTTTTATATCTATATAAGCGGCGAAAATTTAAACAAATACATAAATTAATTGATAAATAAATCATTTCAAAATGGAAAAGATTCGAATAAATGAGAAGTTTTGAAATCTGCTTCACACAGAGGATGGAAGATACCAACAACACTTGTTGACGCATAAGTCAAAGACAAACTAACAACGTCATTGCCAAAAAACACTGAAAAAACAAACAGCAGTCCATAAAACAAACGACAGAGCAACACAAACCCTACTAAAAACCAGGGTGATCTTAGCTGCTCCGCAAAGGGCATGAAAACGAATGGAAAACAATTGTCATATTCCTGAATTGGTACAGGCATTTCCTTATGTAGAACATGGTGGATTAAACATTTAATAGCTAGCTAAACCTCTCACTTGTATACAGTCGCACAGAATTCCATTATGTTTACAGCAATGTGATGCAAAACAAAAAGCTATAATAGGTAAAATGTAAAAAATTTGGGTACAGCAGCCAACATTATATTATAATCTTAATCACAATCAACTATGTAGACAACAACAAAAAATATGGCATAACTACACCCTAGTTACAAAGCACATAACCAGTGGCGGATCCAGAGGGGACGGGGTTCCGGGGGTTGGAACCCCTCTTTTTTTTGGACGATCAATGCATTTGAATGGGGACATATAATCAAAAATGGCTGGTTCCGCCCCTGATAACCAACATTGATTGTCAGGCATACAATAAAATGACCATAGTACAATAAAACAATGGCAGGATGTATAAATGTCGAGCCATGCTAAAAGGATATTACCAAAAATAAAATTAACCGTACAGGTTAAACATTTACAAAGATAAATACAAAGAACATTATGACAACATAATTAAGATTATAAACAGTATTTTAATCGTATTTTTTTGTAATGATATGGACATTTTGACAGTGCTTTTTCAATCTTCCATGTATCATTACAGGATAAAATGCAGTACATTTTGTCGACCATCTTTGTATACGGAGTCTTCACATTGTTTTCTATATCAGGTGAGTTAGTGAATTGATAAAAACTAAAATTCCTTTATATTCCATATATACAATGTATGCTTCAATTTAAACTATTTGTAATTGAAATTATTCTGATAGACAACGGATAATACAATCTGAATCATGCTATTTCCCCATAACAAATGAGTTTTTGGTATAGAATATAGTTAGTACTTTCAGAAATACCATTCAAATACCTAAAATACATAAGAATTTCTTTTTATTTCTTCTTCAAATTACCGAGGTATAGCCTACTAGTCTAATTACTAACACAATTCTATATAAATATTCTTGTAATTGTAATAAAATACTTCAAATAACATAATAACAAACCTAATCTTGAATTATATCAAATTTTTAAAAATTTATCTGTAACGTCACTTTTGTCGCGTTGATCCAGTCGTGTGACACTCAATTCGTGCTTCTGTTGTGCCGTTTTTGTGTGCTGTCCTCGGTTGTTTTACGTGTTCGTTTTTATTCTGTGGTTATAATGTCGAAATCTCCTATTGCATTGTTTATTTGTGTATTTCTCTGTCCTGAATGTTCCTGCATTTATTTGTACTGTATTCCTGTCATGTAATGTTGTCATTTTAGTGTTATATTTAACATTGTCATAAAAGCGCGAGGTTTGGCTAGCCACAAAACCAGGTTCAATCCACCATTTTTTTCTTAAAATGTCCTGTACCAAGTAGGGAAAATGGCAGTTGTTATCTTATAGTTCGTTTCTGCGTGTGTTGCATTGTCGTTTTTTATTGTTGCACTACAGTGTTTATGTTGTTTCGTTGCTTTCCTCTTATAGTTGATGTGTTTCCCTCGGTTTTAGTTAATAACACGTATTTGTTTTCTCTCAATCGATTGATGAAATTTCGAACAGCGGTATACTACTGTTGCCTTTATCTTGCATATACGAACTTTAATGTATAGTTCTTTACCAATTTAAGACATAAATAATGTTGATGACGTTATAGTTATCCTTCTTTTTAATTTTTATACTTGTCTAGAATCACAGTGTTTCAACCAGTTCAGCTGCAAAAATGACGGAAACTGCATTGATAAATATCTCAGGTGCGATGGAACAAACGACTGTCTAGATGGTTCTGATGAAGAACAGACTATGTGTAGAGGTTAATACATTACATTGAAATATTCAAAGGAAATGTTGTATAATAATATGTATGCATGTTACTTGTCCGATGTGTAAAATATAAGATTAGACTATATTTGCAGTATTTGGCAAAACCTTTCGAAATTTTGGGTCGCCAATGCTCTCAAACTTTGTACTTTTTTTAGCCTATTAAAATTCTTGATTTAAGCGACCTTCATCTTCATGGACAGACAATTAAAAAAAAAAAAAAAAAACGAAGGACAAAAAAAAAAAAAAAAATAGGCAAAGTTAGGATAGTTTGACAATTTGCATAGCGGCCATCTTATATTGTTTTTAAATCTCTATTATCAGAACCTTCATTACAGAAAACATCAAATTCATTAACATATCTTTTCAGATCCGAATTTTAATTTTTTGAGTGAGATTAAATACAAGGAATAATCAATCTTTTTTTCTAAAGATTTATTCCTCATAATGTTGATTGAATGTAAACCATATGCATTATTTATAGAACTCATGGATTATGATGTAGGCCTCAATTAATTATTGTTAATATTTCGCAATATCTTTACAAAATGGTTATTATTTACAAAGGGACCACATGACGCGAAAGTCACGTACTGCACTTCATGAGTAAACAACGTGCACGTTTGTCGTATACACATTAGTAAAAATAAACCCTCTTTCAGAAAAGACAAGTGTCCAAACTTTGAAGCTCTAGTTAATAAAAGTAACGAATTAATTTGACAGAGACTGTTCGTGATTTGCGCTGATTATAAGGTAATCTTGATCTCTAATACAACAAAAAGTACATAAGAACATTCAGTACAGGCAGTTTGCTTTCTTAAAATCAAATTTGTAAATTTAAACTTCTAGGGTATCCAGTTGACCACTGACACACATAAGTTAATATATGTAACCAATACATAATATACAATTCTCTTTTCCTAACCTCATGATTGAGATCATGAATTAAACAAATGTGAAAACGGTCTACAGTGCTATTCCAAGAGTCTTTATTGTGACGGTAAAATGGATTGTAATGACGATTCAGATCATCATTAGATATGTGTAAAGGTAATAAATAAAACGAACACGTGTGGCATACTTGGGGCACTAATTCCGACGGACAAAAATATCACGTGGTGAGAACACTAATGATTTTAAAATGATGTATTTAAACATTCGACCTGTTCGAATCAATCTTTCGCTAAAACACGCTTCATCTACACATAAAGCTAGAAAACAGTTTGGGTAGATACTTAGGAAAAATATATCTGAATTCAATAAAATGGATTATGCCTATTGTACAACTAAGTAGTATTCCAAATATGCAATCGGTTAAAAATGAAATAGTGAAGCTGCTTTGATAATAAAGTGTATGACATCAAAACCTTCATTACAAAAAATGACATTGGAAAGAGGTAAGGATCATCATGGTAATCAATGGAAAAGTAGACCTTACAAGACTACAAGGTCTGAAAATCATCAATTCTACACATTTTCTGGGTGTTTATTATGATTCTATTCCATTCTGTTTGACGTCGTTCTCATAAATCAAACCAGATGTTGATCATCAAAATAATTTGTTTGCAGAGTTTGAATTACTGACCTATTGACGTTCATTGATTTTCGCAATTGCGGAGAATTTGTTAAAATGTTATCTATCTAATACTGACCATTCCATTTGAACATGTGTCCTAATAATATAAACGGTGCCAATTTTACTGCACCAGATGCCTAATTTGACAATTAATGTTTCTTAAGTGAAGCTCGATGCCAAAATATTTGAAAATCCAAAACCTAATACAAACGTTTATGAGCTGATCAACCTAAATTACTTAAATTTTTGCCAAAATCGAATGAGGAATCAGAGATTTGAATGATGGAGATATATTCCTTAACTTAAAATGATTTCTAAAATTTTGTTACAGTGAATTTTAATCAACACAATATCCGTATGTTCATGCCAGTACCGAAGTATATACATTTTGTACATGTACATCGATCTCGATTCTAGTTGCTGTGTGTTCGGACTTAACACCACTTTATCACTGATGCATATCCCGGTTGCATATTTTCATATTCAATTTTGTTCTACGCCTCTGATCTCGTTTCTTTATTGGTATTTATTCGATGAGGTCAATTCCTCCAAAAATGTTTTTGTTAGTCTACTTGATATTACCTGAACATCCGATACTTCAACTTTCATGATGATACGTATAGATTATCGGGTTTACTATACATTGATATCGTAAAATATCAGCCGCGAGCGACAATGTGAACCTTTTTGTCGATATCTATACGAAGAAAACACGATTATCTGTTTATCGTTTTATTAAACATGTTATAGAACTAGTTGTCAGTAACTGCGAGTACTCTCAGATCGGTATTTAGTGTCTTTTTTGTTGTTGAGATGTACAAGTACCCAGCCAGGTCCACTCTGTGTTTTTGTTAGATGTATTTATATTTGTATCCATCTGATGAGTTAAGCCTTTTTCAACTAATTTTTATAGTTCGTTCTTATGTTTTACTGTTACAACACTGTCCCAGCTTATGAGGAGGGTTGGGATCCCGCTAACATGTTTAACCCCACCAAATTCTATATGTATATGCCTGTACCAAGTCAGGAGCCTGTAATTCAGTGGTTGTCTTTTTTTGCTGTGTTTCATATTTGTTTTTCGTTCATTATTTTGTACATTTATTAGCCCGTTAGTTTTCTCGTATGAATTGTTTTACATTTGTCATTTCGGGGCATTTTATAGCTGACTATGTGCTATGAGCTTTGCTCATTGTTGGAGGCTGTACGGTGACCTATAATTGATAATGTCTGTGTCATTTGGTCCCTTGTCAAGAGTGGTTTCATTGGCAATCATACCACATCTTCTTTTTTATAATTACAATTATCTGTTCGAAATGATGCGAATCACTTGCATATAACACTGAAACTGAAATGTTACAAATATTTATTTTAATTCACATATTTACTCTATTTGGCATTTTTAACTTTTTTTTTCGAGCGTCACTGATGAGTCTTTTGAAGACGAAACGCGCGTCTGGCGTAAATACAAAATTGGAATCCTGGTATCTATGATGAGGTTATTTACAGTTAAGTATAATAAACAAAAATACTCTGCACAAACTTGAAGCAGTCATATCAGGAACCAATGCTCTCGGCATTTAAATTTAAGACATCTATAAAGCTCGGCAAGCCTCGTTTTTTATATGAACCGTCACTGACTTATTATCGTTCCACACTTGCTTCAGTGATGGAATATATCTGTTTTTATGCATTTCCTAATTCAGAAGAATTGTTTTGCAGGAGAAATCTAAATGTTAACATTCAGTTCTTGGATAGTGCATCAACTAAAGGATACTCGACATATACTATTAGGTTAATTATTTTCGCTGGATTTAATGTAATTTCAGCCTTTGATTTTGCTTGAGGAAATGACTGTGAATAAAACCTTATATTTTCTGGTGGTAAGATGAAAAAGGAATCAAATTCTGCATGATAAATCTACTTGTACGATTTCAAGCTAAAAACATGTCACCCAAAGTCTTGGTCTTCAATTTCAATGTTTTCAATATATACTGAGCTGTGACATCCAACGGCCCCAAACAAGTCTTTAACGGGCCATCAGACGTAAGAGCATTGTCTCAAGTTGATTTTTTTTAAAAGAGCTGGTAAATTTCTTTCAAATAACACGAACAATTTTTATAAATCTACAATTTGAATGATGAATGAATATATGGAACAGAATCAAAAATGTTTGTCTAAAAGTAAACGGAGTCATATGTCTTTTGGCTCTATCTAAAAGCAGCGGTTCCCCTCAAAACTACGAATTCTAACGGTCCGTATTTGAAACTCCTTATCAACGCAAGCTTATAACATAAACGCCGAAATGATAAAAAAATGCTCGAAAGATGATTGACTAATTACTTTTTATAAAACATACACTCAGTTGTTTTATCTATTCAAGTTACTGCAGTGGTAGAAAATAAAAGGAAAATCAAATGTACTTTATTACCATGTACTATAAATAATTGTTGTTTTAGTACTTAACATGTATAAAACAAAACATTAACATAAAAACAAAACGTCACCTTATGAATAAAACATAAATAGAGACAACATAATAAAATGACAATGACAAAATGGAAAATTTGAAATAAGTCTCTAACTTAGGATTATTATGTGTCTTCTTGAATTGCAGTCTTCAAATTCATTATACAAAAAAAAAAAAAAAAAAAAAACTACTGATTTGTCTATCCAGTTGACGTTTTCACACTTTCCTTTGCAGTGTTTATATTTTCCTAACCAAATGCCTGCTGTTTTTCATCGGATAAAAAAAATCAACTGTACACACTATTGAAAGGTTAGGACAAACAAACTACAACTGCCACAACTTCTGGAAAGAATGTAACTAATAGTGATTTACTGTGACAACGCCGTAAACCACTGCAAATCCATCAAATGGTTGCGGATAGCACCACCTCTTGGAATGTTGGAATGAAAATAAATGAAATGTTTTAACAAAATAAGGCATCAGTCACAACCCTTACAGTTATTATCAGTTGATTCCACAGACAGACTAAGACAGTCATCCAATGACTAATTGGTGTGAACAGTATATTTTCTACCAGTAATGGTAATTTGTACTTACATTACATACGATGGTTGCCACTAGTGGAACAGGATGTGATTACCCTTCGGAGCAATTGAGATTTCTGCCGGTTTAGGTGGGGTCCGTAATGCTAAGGCTTTATTTTTGCATATTGATTGTTGTATACTGATGTATACTGTTGTTTTTATTGTTTTTTTTTTTTTTTTTTTTTTTTTTTTTTTTATCTATGGTTTTCTCAATTTATTTTCTACTCACATTAGTAGTTTTCTCCTCTCTTTTCCGAAATATCAAAAATAAAATATGGGGTCACGGGTCCTATTTTCTTGAAAATAAAAATAAAAACACAAATTGACTTATCTAATCCCTTAATGCACTTAACGAAACTCAAATTTTTGATAGTTTAATCCTAAAATATAAAGTTTTTGATGGTTTTCTTGTATATTGAGTGATAATTAGTAAAATATGTTCAGACTTAAAAGTAATTTTGACACCTGCCCAGAAGGGATACTCAGAAAAAGATACTTTCTTCTCGGTACAATGAGAATGAAATTTGGACCAAGATATGCACTTACATTCAATTGACATACTGGACAGAAAATTTGTTCCCTTTTATGTATAACATTAACTCATTTACCATTTTTTTCATACATTTTATTTCATATAGCTATCACATGCCTAGTAGACTACTTGAAATGTAAGGATGATTTTCAGTGTTTTCATTTCCTTGACCTGTGTGAAAGTGGACTTAGTTGTCGTGATAATTCTGATGAAGATCAAGACTTTTGCAACGGTAAATCACAAATCAATATATATGTACTCAATTTCTTCTTTTATTAAATACAATGTTCGTTCATGAATTTATAAAGGATTTAGAACATTAAGGTACATGTAGCAAGTGTAAAACCATTACTTTAGTATTAAGCATTTAGTAAGGGTATTGTTTCTCTCATGTATCTTTGGAATTTTCAGAGTCTTACAACTTATTCTTTTCAAGGCATTTTGATCACAAAAAAAGTGCACAAATTGTGGATAATTGACCTCTTAATTTACATGGATAGACATTCCTTTTACCGCAACAACGAACGATATGTAAAATGCAAGGATGGTCTTCAATGTGTGCCTCATGAGTCACTGTGTGATGGAATAACTGATTGCCGTGATAAATCTGATGAAGTTGAGGATTTTTGCAAAGGTAGTTTTGTATTTTTGTTATTTTAATTTACAAACCTAATATCTATGATGAGTTTCTTTACAACCACTGGGTCGATGCCACTGTGGTGCGAGTTTCCCCCTCGAGGATATTACCAGATCAGTAGTCAGCACTTCTGCGTGGACATGAATTATCACTGATATGGGCATTATTATAGATAAACTATTTACAAAATATTTTTTTTTGAAATTTCATGGATTTTCTACCAAAGGAATAGATTTGGCAAAACCTTTCGGCATTTTGCTCGTCAATACTATTTAATTCCGTGCTTTATTGACCCCTTTAACTTTTTGGATCTGAGCGCCACTGATGCGTCTTTTGTTGACGAAACGGGCGTTTGTTATACAACATTTTAAGTATAATCCATGTAATCATACTTAATAAGTATTTAAATCATTACAGTTATGTAGAATAAATTGCTATCAAGAAATAAATTACTGTGTAATTGTCACGCCAACAATTCTACCAATTATCACCAATTAAGTTTTGTAAAAGTAGGCAAACTCTGATAAAACATAGCACTTTTCGAATTGTTGCGTTAAGCTATATGCAGTTGGCCTTGCAACGATTTTGTTTTTGCGATTTTCACGCTTTATTTTGATACTAGAGAAGAACGAGGTTACCCATATTCGCGTTATTATTCTAATCACAAACGTCGAATAATTAAATTGGATGCTAAAATTTAGTTGGTTTGAAATAATATCTTTTCCAAAACTAAATTTCAAAGAAAGCCCCCTAAAACTTTATCCAAACAAAAACATTTAATCTAATAAAATAATCGTCCTTTTTTTTAGAATATAATGTTTTACATGCTTTAATCTGTTCTTTTGGTTTTCTAATGGTGCGAAAATCTCATAACTCCAATAAGTGTCTGCTATTAGATGATATAAACAAAAATACGACATGGTATGTTTAAATGTGGGAAAACAACTTTAAAAATGAGATAACTTAAAAGCAGGAATGTAATTGTGAACTTAAAATGCTTGCTATTTAACTTCATTTAAATATGTTGAAAAAACCCCTCCTTGATGAAGTTGCCAAGTATTGTTAATCAATCTTGCACAATATCAATTTTCAGTTATATTTGTTAAACTAACTAATACAGTATGTAATATTGTGATAACATCAATAAACAATAGCCGGATTTGTGTTTGTAAAGCGCGTAGTGCAAACAGTAATCACTGGAATATTGAACGAGAATAAACTTCTTAACATGTCATTTAGTTGCAAAATCGAAAAGAAAACATATTTTTACTGCATATACCTTTTATATTCCTTGAGCACTTGTATTGCCCCTCTTTAAAATAACGTGCAAAGGACATTTTGTTTAATTCTTGCAAAAATTAGGAATGTTTTTTTTTCTTGACCTTTTACCATGATTTACCATAAATTGCACCTTACGAAATTTTGACGACAAGGCAAAATAGAAATAGAATTTGTCTGTAATTATATATACATTATTCACTCCTACTTATAGTTATATATTAGTATTATCATTTATCTCATTTAATTAGCAGCTAAGAACCATGCAAAGGGTGATACATTCATAGTGAAGGATATTCATTTTCTATAGTTAAACTGATTAAACTTAAGACATAATTTATTTAAAAGGCAACTAGCACATACAATTTCAAGCTGTCGTTATGGAATTAACTCGACCTAGTAACAAGGTGTTAAATTATCTTAAAAGCCTTAAATTGTTATTGCTTTTTCTAATAAAAATGATACAATTGATTGCTGATTGCTTAACATCCAAAACAATACAATAATAACGAACTGTTTGAAAAAAGATATAAAAGATCTTAAAATCTATAATGTTCAACTTAAGCATGTTAAGTAGAAAATATTTCAAAAGAAGGATACAAGCAATGTATATTCCTTACCGTTATAACCAAATTATTAATATATTCATGTTGGGAAATTGTCAACTATCCCCTAAACCAATGTGATAGAAGTATAGTCTTTTACCATTCTATTGCAGTTGACTCTTGTCTGAAATAACAAAAACAAAAAACAATATACATGATATATAAGCCTGTTTCAGAATTTGTTTTAAATGTTGATCATGTCTTAACGTTTTTTTTTAAATATTAGTGCACTTTTTTTTCTCAATAATCGAATAAATAAGCCTTTTGTAAATAACTGTATTCACTGTTTAGTGCTAGTTTAATGTGAATAATGCTTTTGTTTAATTGTAAAAAATAGTCTGTTGAATTTTGAAGATAAATATGATTCGACAAATGATTCGAAAACGATCATGTGCTTACTAAAATTGTGTCCATGAAACTTTTTTCATTTACTATAAGTCAAGAATATTGACAATAGAAAATTGTTATTTAAAATAATGTATGGTCATTGCCTGAATTCGTTCAGCTTCTACATAAGGCTATGCTATCTGCCAAAAACATGGAATGAGGCAATAATTGATCGGTAAAAATCAAACATATTCATGAAATCTTCATAAAGACAATTCATTTTGATAGTTAACAACCTCTGTTTAACTGTTTTTTTTTTAATATCCCCAAAACAACTTACTGTGCATTGGTAACAATTTTCCACATTTTTGTATATGCATGCCTATTGTGAGGGTGAAAAAAGCAAAAACAAAATAGCACAAATTCAGGTTTAAGGTTTTATTCTAGCAATACGGAACTTTTTTGCCCAACGAATGGTTGAATTGGTCATCTGACACCTAAGATTTAATAGATACACATTTTTAACGGAGGATTTTTTTTTCTTACAGCAACCAAATGTCAGAAAGAACATGTTAAATGTAAGGATGATATTCATTGTGTTTCTATCAAGGACCTGTGTGACGAATACAATGATTGCTCAGATAAATCAGATGAAGATTCTGACTTTTGCAAAGGTAAACCACATACCAGTATATATGTTAAAAGTTATTAATTTTATTTAATACACTATAGAATTATCTTAATACAACTATTCATTTGTGTCATATATAAGGTTACAGAATATCAAAATTTGATTAAAAAATCGTATTAACACTTTTTAAAATAGTTAGAATTTACCTACTGATATGATGAATAGCCTATGAATATTATTTATACATAATTATGCCTTATATTACATAACAATATTACATAATATTACATTTCGGTAGTATCTGTATTAACCATATTTTACTTCGTATTTGCTTTGAACTTCAAACTGTTGATACACACGCCACTGATAAGACTTATTGAGTCGACAAGCGCGCCTGGCGAGGCAAATTGAAAGCCTGGTATATTAAAAAAAGGAAGACGCAAAAGGCTTGTGTTTATTGTTAGAGTAGGAATTAGTCCATTGCTTTTCTATTAAAACTTGTTTTATTTTTTGTCATCCTTGTGTCTTCTGTAGGGAACTATAAATTATTCATTTTACTCTTTGTAGAATAATTCTAGAGAGACCTGGAATGATTGATATGAGATTGAGAATTATCCAGTAGGAAAACTATTTTCCTCATTCATTTAAAACAATTGAATTGATCATTATTATCTGTATTTTTGCTTGATTTAAAAATTACTCAAATCGAAAAATAGTAAAGTAAAAAGTGTGAGACTATTGCATTACAAAATATTAGGATATTGCTTCCCTCCTGTATCTTCTAGATTTATAAAGTCCTTTTTGCTTGATTAAATAAACGTCGAAATGATCATACTAACCCTATTACGAATTGCAAGTATACAAATTGTGAATATTTGACCTCTGAAATTAAGTAAATAAACTTTCTTCTTACAGCAACCAAATGTGGGGAAGGATTTGCAAAATGCAAAGATGGTATTCAATGTGTGGATCACAGGTAAATATGTGATGGATTTTATAGTTGCCGTGATTGGTCTGATGAAGATGAGGATACTTGCAAAGGTAAATGATGAAACAGTATACTACGTACATTGTTTGCAGATTTAGTATGGTGTATTACCTGGATCATACATTTGAAGACACAATATTACATAATAGTAAAATGTGCATGACTAAAATCTGTACTATACATTGCATATTAAAATCCAAAAAATATCGCCAAATCAAGTAACTTTGACATGTTTGATTGGCAATGTTTAATACATATACTGTTTTGTAAGCAATTTCTCAAATCGAAATCACGATTGTACAATGATTTAATGAAATTTATATTAAATTGAGATGAGTACATACTAGCAAGTTGACTTTTATTAAAGTTTTGTGTTACAAATAGATCTGGAAATTTTTATTCGAGTGGCCCTTTTGAAATAGTTTAAATGATGAGAAGTAGCATCGGTCATTGCAGTATAATATTACTGCAACTAGCTTATTCTATTTTTTCAATCGTTAACGTAACTATTTAACTTATTGCAATGTTGTTTTGTATTATTATTCATATACAAGTGTCTTACTGTCACAATATGAACACACTTCTCCTAAACAAGCATGTACAGTATATTATTTTAAAGTAATAAACAAATATATTTCTCAAATATTATTCTGATCTTAGTTCTTTTCAAATGTTTTTGTTTAAATTACCTCCAAAAATTTAAGTAGTTTCTTATGGAAATAACATTTAACTTTCAATGTCGATGTAATTATAAACTTTTTTTTATGTCACTATATCACTTTATACATAAAGCAACCCCTGACGTCAGAAAATGTATAAATTTGGTAAAAGTAAGATGCACAAATAATGAAAACAAAATGCACATAAGTTAAATAAGTTATTCATCAACATCGATAGGGAAATGAGTACTAAATATTTTTTGTGAAAATTTACAAATTGGTATAGATAATCATTGATATTAGGAATTTAAAAGACTTACTTTTGTACGGGTACTGTATTTTACAGCATTATCCATGTTCTGTTAATAATTTATAATTTAACAGATATATTTAAAATATTTCACCTGATTCTATTACAACTTAAACAACTATGTTTACACGTGACATGTTAGTGATATTTTTCAAAATAATTTCAATTTTTTTTCTTAAAATGGTTTTGTTTAAAGGTATACTCAATCCTAGAATATTTTTGTATTACCTTGAATGTTTCACAATTGTTACTTTAAAGTTAATCTAGGATTAAGTCTAATCGGGTTTTTGCACGCTGTACCGTTATATTGTTTTCTTTTCTTTTCAGAACCGAAAAGATCTATTCGTGGTTTCCTGGATTATCGGAATGTAGAACGAAAATTACAATATTGAAGATTGAGACAATTGCTTGCTGCAATCTTGAATTTATGCCCTCATATTTCCTTTTTTCCAATTATTGATAACAATATTTATAAAATAGAAGCAAATTATTATTACTATAATTCATTAAATTGAGTATGTTGAATATATTGAACAAGTAGCCTTAGTTTTTGAAGAAGAAACAAAACAACTGATAATTCAATAAATATGTGTATCTGGTAAATAAATGTGTTACTTAAGTTGTGTTAATGGCAGATCCCTAATGTAATCCTTACGTTCTTAGTAAAAGATTTACACTAGCAAAGAAACTCCATATTATTTTTGTTTCAATCAATTGTAAAAAGATATCAAGGATAATTGAGCTGAAACCAAAAACAAATATGTGGAATATAATTTATTTTAACTGTATTAAACGATAAGAATTTTGTCCCATTGCATGTGAATAGGCTATATGCAATTCTTAACTGCAAAACAAACTATATTTAGCTAGTCTGTTAATCTTACAACACGGAGTATTTTAAAAAAAGTATGCAAAGTTTTGATTCAGACATTTTTGGGGCCCTTTATAGCTTACTGTTCGGTGTGAGCCTAGGCTCCGTGTTGAAGACCGTACTTTGACCTATAATGGTTTACATTTATAAATTTTGACTTGGATGGAGAGTTGTCTCATTGGCACTCATACCACATCTTCTTATATCTATTATCTCTTAATCATATAACAATTCCGTCAAAAGTTTCATAAAATCTATGTGAAGGTTTTACAATGTTTTGATTTTGCCTTGAAACTTCAGATTGTATCTAAATGTTAGCTGCCAAAAAAAAAAAAAAAAAAACAGTCCTTTGATCAGTTAAGGATGTTCGCTACTCTCTTTTTTTTATTTTCTATCAGATATTCGGAATCCTTTAGTTTTTTCCATGTAGTGCCAATAATACAATTGCCCACTAATATTACTTTTTTTTTCATATTTTATAACATATAGTTTTTTTTTTTTAAATATTATGCAATCCTTGGTTGTGTGTTATTTTCATAGTTTTTGAAAAAAAGGTGCCTATATTTAAGGTATGAAAAATACGTAACTTTCCATAGATTATATCTGAAAAACAAGGATCAAGTTTTACTTTTCTTTCTTTTTAAGTTCCGTTATTTGTATACTTGAATTTTTAACAGTCTTTAAAAAAACTTAAAATTTTGAAACAGATGAGCGAACACCATTATGTCAAGGAAACTAAAACAGAAAGGTTATGAAAATTTTACTCTAGAAACTGTGTTTTTTCATCATAAAACAGTTTTTCGAGTTATATAAAATACATAAAGGTTAAGCAAGGAAATTCATGTCTGACTTACTTTAATCTTAGACTGTATGGTAATGCTCAATTAAAAAAAAAGACATTTATCAGTGAAACATTTATACACATATCAATTGTTTTATTGATACTGTTTTGTATTACTGGAAAGATTCTGTTCAAGTTTTATTAAATTCCAATTGTAGAATATTTCACATAGTTATTATTTTTAATACCGATGGTGGAATACAGATGCGCTATTTCTCAATTCTGCGACAAAATTTCACACGCACAACAAAAAGTGTTGAGATAAGTCAAGAATAATTTCAATCATAAGACCTTATATTACTAAAGGAAGACCCAATGAAGTTAAAATTTAATTTTAGTTAATAGCTTACCCATACTTTCTTTTTTTAATTCATTATATATAGTTTGAAAAACCGTTTCCGAAAATCTTATAAATTCCTTTTTTTCTCATAGTATTTAAGAGAAAAAAAGCGCCAAAGATAAATAAATGAAAATTCTAGAGAGATTCCTTTACCGTCAAATTTGCAATAGCTTATATATGAAAAGGAAGGACGCCAATCTTACACCAGTTTTTGCTTTGTTTCCACTTAGATATATACGATTAATTAATAAACGGGAGGCGAAAGATACCATTTCTACATAAGAAAATGCCTGTACCAAGTCAGGAATATGACAGTTGTTGTCCATTCGTTTAATGTCTTTGAGCTTTTGATTTTGCCATTTGATTAGGAACTTTCCGTTTTGAATTTTCCTCGGAGTTCAGTATTTTTGTAATTGTACTTTTTTTACCAAAGGAACATTCAACCTCATAAGTTGAACAAAAACTGACAACACAATGGCATAAAGAGAAAAAGACCAACAGACAAATAATTGTATACAAAACATGCAAAACACAACATAGAAAAAAAAAGACTGAGGAACTCAAAACCTACCAACAACCGCTGGTTATTGCATGTGCTCCGGAAGGGTTAACAGATCATGCTCCACATGAAACATCCGTCGTGCTGTTTCTGTAAGAAAAACATCCGGTGATAAGTTTAATATGGTTGGTCACATTTGGTGAAAAGGAGGACAGGGGTGTGGTTACGACGATTTAAACATGTCTGTCGTCATATGTGACACAGATATTCCAGGTCGGTCAACCAACCTGTGATGGCGTCTGTTAAATAGTGAAAAGAATGATTTCAAATTAACCAATTGGATCTCTAGGTTTAATAGCTTCCTTGTGAGTAGCAACGCCCTACCAATGAAATCATGATAATAAAAATCGTTTTAAAGCTTGTTATTTTGAATGTAGCGAACATCATTAAGATAAGATAACCATTAAGAAGTCAGTATACTTTACTAATTGATTTCGCTTAATTCTTCCCTCGTCATATTATTAATTTGCTCACTGGTTTAACGAGCATGTTCCTTTTCAGTTGCATCATAATCTAAACACACTTGAATAGGCGAAAAAGCCAAAAAAATGTATAACTCAGTAAGTAAAACAGGAATTCCATTATGGAAACTTTAAGCAAAGGGATAAAAAAATAAATTCCGTGCGTTCTTCGAACATTTCTAGATTTAAAATTATTAGAAATCATCAGACCTAAACATTTCAAAGCCAGATATGTATAAATACGTAGAAACGTTTCGAGCTTTATGAAAAACATAAAGATATAAAAAAATATCGAAATTGAAGTAAAGCCAACTTAGCTGGAAGTAGTTGAAAGATTTGTTTCCTTAAAATAATTTCTAAATTCATCCACGGGAACAATCCGAAATATTTATAGATAATTACATTTAATAATTTCTTTTTTGCAATATTGATGTTGTTTTGTACACTTTTTCACGAGTTTATATATATCGATAGATGTTTGAAAAATAGTTCAATAAAGTCTTATGAGATACCAGGATTCAAATGGTGCGTTTTGCATATAATAGCCTCGTCAATGACGCGCAAGAAAAAATGAGGAGGTCAAATTAAGTACGAAGGGGAAGTACATCGATGACCTAAAATTCAAAATTTATTCATTTTGCACATTTTCGACACGAAGCATACACAACTTACAAAATCACTCTCGATCTGAGAGAAATCGCAGTTTAAAAAAGCTAGTTGAGAGCCAATTAGAACTTATACACAAATGATATTTTCTCATACTTTAATACCAATCAGTACATAAACATATTCTTAAGAGTAAATACGTGAAAAACAGGATGTAGGACCATAAGTGTTTATTACTGTTCAGCGATGTATAATTAAGTACGTTATAAGGAATTGTATGCCGCTGTCGTACAGTAAGAGGTTTAGCAAGCTATAAAACCAGATTCAGTCCACCATTTTCTACATAAGAACATTGCCTGTACTAAGTCAGACACAGTACAGTTGTTATCCATTCGTTTAATGTGTTTGAGCTTTTTATTTTGTCAATTGATTAGGGACTTTCCGTTTTGATTTTTTCTCGGAGTTCTGTATTTTTGTTGTTTTACTTTTTTTATAAACTTTCGATAACAAAATCAATCTAAATATTGACATTGGCAATATTCAAAGATCATACCACAGTGTTACAGTGATTACCGTTAACATGTTTAAGAACAGTTTTTTTTTTTCTTTTTCTTTTTTAGAATCCGTATGTATATATGGGTTGTATCTGACTGTACAAGCGTTATAAATAACAAAATTACACTTGCAAACTGATAACAAAAAGGATGTTTGAACTATAATCATAATTAAAAAGGAAGAAACCCTCTTTCATCTGTGAGAAACAATTATATTTTTGTCATATTACGTGCGTTCTCAAACATAAACAAAAATGGGCGTCACAATATTGTTTTAGTACTGAGTTCAACAGCAACGCACAGCACTGAATTAAATATTGTTTAAAAAATTATATGTAACACCTTCAACTTTTTATTTTGTGAATTTATGTTGATTTCTTTAGATATCATTAAAGATGCTTGTATGAAAATATATAGTGTACCGTCAACTACCTCTTTCTACTTTTTCAATACAAATAACGACTTGGAATTTTAATATATTCAAAAATATCATAAAGTATTTAGAAGACTGTTATAATGGTTGTCCAATTAAATGCAAATATAACAACCTGCAAGTGCGTCAGTGCAACTGATAAAATGTCAACTTCGACAAATATCGAATTTACTTCGAAGACTTTAAAATGTACCAAAAAGGGCAGATAACATTAACTTTGAGACTTACTGGTGACTAATTATTCATGATGAGCTACGATATGAGTCATTTTGAAAATTGTAGCCACAAAGTATAGAAAAAAAAATGATAAAACGTTTAAAATTAAGTTCATTAAAAACGTT
Source organism: Mytilus coruscus (assembly GCA_017311375.1). Classification (NCBI taxonomy): domain Eukaryota; kingdom Metazoa; phylum Mollusca; class Bivalvia; order Mytilida; family Mytilidae; genus Mytilus; species Mytilus coruscus. The sequence continues at coordinate 23,418 of JAASAO010001572.1, forward strand.
GATTGTGATATAACCTGTACATGTACAAATCAATTTAGAAATTGTAGTGGTATTATAAAAGTAAAATACCAAGATCTGATAATAATTATCCTTATAAATATTCTGAAACTTGGAAATGACTCTAAAATCAAATATCATAAGTACTATTGGAGTATATGACCAAAAGAAAATTATCTACAACTGATTGTAGAGATTTTTCAAAAAGTATTATCCCTGTTTCAATTTCTTTAAAAACCAAATAATTTAAAACAAACGAATCATTTCAACATGTCATGCAAGCCGAATGCATGATTCGCAGAGGATTTTAGAGGTGTTTTCTAGATCAATTCCTCATTAACAGAATGTACTAATCTAGAATCGATTTTATCTCATTACCAAGTTTTCAAGATGAATGTTACATTTTAAAACAGACCAGAACTTAAACATTTTAAATAGTTACATGTATATACGACTAAAAGAATTGTATATCTTTATATATATATATATATATATATATATATTCAATTCACGTAGCAGTGTAACCAATATTGATCAGTTTATAAAAGACAGATCACCAAGAAATTTGCATAAAAAGCAAAGTGTTATGCGTACTTTAATTACAAATTTATTTAATCTGTATTGTTTATATCAAGAAAAAACAAGACATTTAAAAATATTTTATAAATCGTTGTAGAGCGGTCCTGGTTACAAGTTAACTTAGTGTTGAGCAGATGAGTCAAAAGTTAACTTGAAATCAGGTCTGGCCCGATCGGAGTTGTCAAAACTAAAGTTAACTTATTGCAGGACTGGTCCGGAAGTTAACTTATATAAGTAGCGAACCTGTTTCAAACTTAACTATTTCGGAAGTCATGTTTATGTTTTTTTTCATCTGTATGTATTCTGTTACCTGTTTCCTTGACTAAAAATTGAATCAAATATGAGCGGCACAATATTGTTTAAAAACTGAGTTCAATAGAAATGCATAGCACAGAATGAAATATCTTTTTTTTCAAGATTGCGTGTACAACGGTCATGAAATCTTCAAACTTTATAATTTAGACTGTTTATATTGATTTAATCAAGATATCATCCATGCACAGATTCATTGACTGTACTTAAAAATATACTGAAAGGTCAAGCACACGTTTTAAATTTTTTGGTTTCAATACAAATAAAGGCAGGAAATTACAATACCCAAATTAGTTTGAAAAGATATTAAGAAAACTGCTATAAAGGCTGCTCAAATAAATGTATAACTAATATTCATCAAGTAACACAATTTTCCACTGTAACAAATTAAATGTGAACTTTGAAAAAAATCGAGTTCAAGGATTTTGAAATGTACGGAAAAGGACGAACTTTTAAGTCTTCTCGGTGATATTTATGATTGTCTACTCTGGTAAGTAGTTTTAAAATTGTAGCATAAATGTATAATAATTTGATAAACTGTTTAGAATTAGGCTCATCAAAAACAGTGATAGTGGTCATGGTGGTATAACCTTTACACGTATAGATCAATTTTGAAATCTTAATTGTCTAATAAAAGTAAAATACCAATATCTGATAGTAATTAGCTTTATAAGTATTCTCGAAGTTCGTTATGACTCTAAAATTTAATATCATAGATACTATTGAAGTCTTATAAATACATGAAATTAGAGTCCATCATCCTCATTGTATGAACACAGCTCCCTTTTGGTGAGCATTGAACAATTCCTAATTAACAGCATTAACTAGACTAGAATATCACTACTCTGTCCTAGATATTCTCTGCTTATTACACTGTTAATTTGACCACTTAGTTCCAAATATAAAAAAAAACGAATGTATTTAATTTAATTATGGATATCCAAGTTTTATATTTATATACGCACAAGTCAAAGAAAAACTAATAACGCCATTGCCAAAAAAACAGGGAAAAAAAAAAAACAACAGTCCATAAAACAAACGACAGAGCAACACAAACCCTACTAAAAACCAGGGTGAACGCTGCTCCGCAAAGGGCAGGAAACGAATGGAAAATAATTGTCATATTCCTGAATTGGTACAGGCGTTTCCTTATGTAGAACATAGTTGATTAAACCTTAAGTAGCTATCTAAACCTCTCACTTGTATACAGTCGCTCAGAATTCCATTATGTTTACAACAATGTGATTGCAAAACAAACAGCTATAATAGGTAAAATGTCAAACATGTAGGTACAGCAGCCAACATTATGTTATACTCTTAATCACAATCAACTCTGTAAACAACAAAACAAATATGGCATACATACAGTCTAGAGACAAAGCACATTACCAAAATTGATTGACAGGCACACAATAAAATGATAATAGCACAATAAAACAATGACAGGATGTATAAATGCCTAGCCACGCTAAAAGGATATTACCAAAAATAAACTTAACTGTACAGGTTAAACATTTACAAAGATAAAAGCAAAGAACACTACGACAACATACTTAAGATTATAAACAGTATTTAAATCGTACTATTTTTCTAATGATATGGAACTTTTGACAGTCCTTCTTCAATCGTTCGTGTATCATTACAGGACAAAATGAAGTACCTTTTGTCGATCCTCTTTGTATATGGAGTCTTCACATTGTTGTCTATATCAGGTGAGTTAGTGAATTGATAAAAAATAAAGTGCCTTTATATTCCATGCTTCCTGTTAAACTATTTGTAATTGAAATTATTCTGATAGACAACAAATAATACAATCCGAATCATGTTATTTTCCCCATATCAAATGAAAATAACACTTTCCAGATTTAATGTATGTACATTTGTATATATGTGCTAGTAAATGCGAAAATAAACTTTGTTTTAGATTAAATTTTTTTAAATTGTGACTTAATAATTATATGTTTTGATAGATAATTATAAGTTTCATAACGAGTGAGAATAGGATATCGCTTGATATCAACTCGAGTTATTGAATTGCAATATAATAATCACGAAACATTGCTTATCCCAATTGCGGGGAGTTTATTATTACTATCTGAATTAATAACGAGAGTTGATATCAAGCGATATCCAATTTTCACAAGTTGTTAGTCTTTTGCACATTCCAGTATGACGTCATATGTCCTTTTCCGGTGTCAAACTTTAAAATCAGACATTTTAAGACATTTTGTACGCTTCACAATGTAATAAAATTTGACAAAAAGAAGATTTTCAGGTGAAAAGTGTGAGTATTTTGTATATTATTGAAGAAATCACATAAATATATATTGCCATGGACGAAATGTACATCGTCTTAACCTTTGAAAGTCATCAATGACCTAACGAATACCCAATGGAAATGCCGTAATATCGATAAGCCAATCAAATTAAAGCAGCTGTTTGTATCACTTTTTCGTATCACACTCCGTGTATTGTGATACGAGAAATATCTATTCATTTAAAAAATAGATAACAGGCCACAACCATACGAGAAACTTCGTTACCGATGTATCATATTTTTCGTTGGAGGTGGTTGTGTGGAATACAATAGTAAAATTTCGTGTTTCAGCTTTTTGTTTTAAAAAAAGTACCTTCTGTCATTTTATATCGTTAAAGTTGAACCAATATTCGTGTGAATAACTTTTCAATTTTAAAAAGAAATATACATGGTGGTATATGTTAGCTCAATTTTGAGAAGGATTATTGACCATGCGTTACCTGCATTGTTGTAAGTTTTAGTTAAATCAGTACCTCGTATTGATATTGAGTGTAATTTATTTATACATATTTTAACCACTTCTTCAGTTGGTGCTAAACATATGCAATTTTTGCAATATCCCCCAGAACTTGAATTTAAAGAAACAACAGACACGGCTACCTCCGCCTCATTTGTAGACCTATACCTCGAATTTGACATACACGGTCCTCTCAGTACCAGAATCTATGACATACGAGACGATTTCAAATATTGAAATTATCAGTTCCCCCCACCTTAGTAGCAATATACCAACTTCACCTGCATATGGGATATACATTTTTTTTTAACTTATTCGGTATTCAAGAGCTTGCAGCTCCTACTCAGACTTTGTAAAACGTCACCAGTGTCTGAGCAGAAAGTTGATGAACCAGAGGTATGTCAAAGAACGTCTCGTCATTTTTCTTAAATAGTTCATTGGAAGGTACCAAGACCTTGTTGATAAATATTCCGTATCAACTTCACAGATAATACACGATGGTCTTGAAGTATAGATTCTTGGTACTGACGTTGTTTATCATCTTAATAACGTGTTATACTATTCTTTTATTTGTCTTTATGAATATTACTTTTATTGTTTAGTCTGTTTTTATTGATATCCATTTGACGTGGCTCGGTACTTGTACATCCCGTCATTGTGTTATTGTTCTATGATAATTCTCCTATTCTTGTCTTTCACACATTTATTTAAAAACCAGTTGTTGGCATGACACGGGTTATGCTCTTCTCATATATTTTATGATGGTATGATACTAAACCCTAACGGGAGGGATTGTGCCTGATATTCATATGATGAAGACATAATCTTTCAATCAGTTTAATTGAGGTCTGAGCTGGCATGTCAGTTAACTACTAGTAGTCTGTTGTTATTTATGTATTATTGTCATTTTGTTTATTTTCTTTTGTTACATCTTCTGACATCGGACTCGGACTTCTCTTTAACTGACTTTTAATGTGCGTATTGTTATGCGTTTACTTTTCTTCATTTTCTAGAGGTATAGGGGAGGTTGAGATCTCATAAACATGTTTAACCCCGCCGCATTTTGCGCCTGTCCCAAGTCAGGAGCCTCTGGCCTTTGTTAGTCTTGTATTATTTTTACTTTTAGTTTCTTGTGTATAATTTGGAGTTTAGTATGACGTCCATTATCACTAAACTAGTATATATATTTGTTTAGGGCCAGCTTAAGGACGCCTCCGGGTGCGGGAATTTCTTGCTGCATTGAAGACCTATTGGTGACCTTCTGTTGTTGTCTGTTCTGTGGTCGGGTTGTTGTCTTTTTGATACATTTCCCATTTCCATTCTCAATTTTATTTCATTTTTGCTAATGTGATTTGTCTATATGCCTTTTTATGTTTCTTTGATACATATATGACGTGGCTCTGTCCTTATACATCCCGTCATTGTGTTATTGTACTATGATAAATTTGTGTATTCTTGTCTTTAATTTTTGCTAATATGCTTGGTCTATATGCCATTGTGTGCTTCTTTGTTACATATTTGTTTGTTGTTATAGTGATTAAATGATAACACAATGTTGACTGCTGTACCCTATTTTTTACATTTTTACCTATTATGTCTGTTTGTTTTGTTCACACATCGTTGTCAATGTAATGGAATTTGATGCGACTGTCATACAAGTGAGAGGTTTAGCTAGCTTTAAAACCAGGTTTATTCCACCATTTTCTACATACGAAAATGCCTGTACCAAGTCAGGAATATGACAGTTGTTATCCATTCATTTGATGTGTTCGAGCTTTTGATTTTGCCATTTGATTAGGGACTTTCCTTTTTGAATTTTCCTCGGAGTTCAGTATTTTTGTGATTTTACTATTTACAAATATTTGTGTAAGCTCTTAGAAGTTTATTGACCTTTAACATTAACTTTCAATAAAATTAATAATTCAACCTGTCCTTTTAAAATCTGAACACATAATTCTCAATTATTGGAAGACAGAATGTTTTTTAATGTTCTCCAAATAGTTTTGGTGTATATGATAGAGTTAGTTGCGTTATTTGCTAGTTTAATTATAATCATTATAAACATCACATTTTGCAACGATGTATGTTGAGGGAAAAGTGTTTTCTTTACCAATGTAATTATAATCATTATAATCATCACATGTGGAGCAGGATCTGCTTAGCCTTCCGGGGCAACTGAGATCAACCCAGTTTTTGGTGGGATTCGTGTTGCTTAGTCTTTAGTTTTCTATTTTGTATCTAGTGTACTATTGTTTGTCTTTTTGTCTATTTCTTTTTTAGCCAGGGCGTTGTCAGTTTATTTTCGATCTATGAGTTTGAATGTCCCTCTGGTATCTTTCGCCCCTCTTTTGCAACTATGTTTGTTGTTGAAAAAGACCACGATACGACCTTAAACAATACAAAATACTATGACAAGAGATTTAGAAATAGAATATAGTTCGTACTTTCATTGTTCCATTTCAGGAATATGACAGTTGTTGTCCATTCGTTTGGTGTGTTTGAGCTTTGATTTTGCCATTTGATTATGGACTTTCCGTTTTGAATTTTTCTCGGAGTTCAGTATTTTTGTGATTTTACTTTTTTGCAAATACCTAAAATACATAAGAATTGTTTTTTTTTTCTTCTTCTTCAAAATATCGAGGTATAGCCTTGCATATACGAACTTTAATGTATAGTTAGACATAAATAATGTTGATGACGTTGAAGTTATCATTCTTTTTAATTTTATACTTGTCTAGAAGCAAAGTATTTCAACTAGTTCAGCTGCAAAAATGACGGAAATTGCATTGATAAACATCTCAGGTGCGATGGAAAAAACGACTGTGTAGATGGTTCTGACGAAGAACAGATTATGTGTAGAGGTAGGTACATTACATTAAAATATTCAAAGGAAATGTTGTATAATAATGTATATGTATGTCACTTGTCCGATGTGTAAAATATAAGATTAGACTATATTTGCAATATTTGGCAAAACCTGTCGGAACTTTGGGTCGCCAATGCCCTTAAACTTTGTACTTTATTGGGCCTTTTAACATTCTTCATTTAAGCGACCTTCACCTTCATGGACAAACAATTAAAAAGAACGAAGAACAAAAAAACATCAGGCAAAGTAAGGATAGTTTGACAATTTGCATATCGGCTATATTATATTGTTTTTAAATCACCATTATAAGAACGTGCATAAAACAAAACATCAAATTCATTAACATATCTTTTCAGATCCGGGTTTTATTTTTCAGTGAGATTAAATACAGCTATAATCAATCTTTTTTCTAAAGATTTAATCCACATAATATTGCTTGAATGTAAACCCCACTGCAAAGATGTAGGCCTCAAGTACAGGTGATTATTCTTAATAATTCGCAAACATCTTTACAAAATGGTTATTCTTTACAAAGGGACTACATGAAGTGAAAGTCACGTACTGCACTTCATGAGTAAACAACGTGCACGTTTGTCGTATACACATTAATAAATATAAACACTCTTTCAGAATAGACAAGTGTCCAAACGTTGATGCTCTAGTTAATAAAAGTTGTGTTCGTGATTTGCACTGATTATAAGTTAATCTTGATCTCTAGTACAACAAAAAGTACATAAGAAAATTCAGTACACGCAGTTTTGTTAACTGAATAATAACGATACAACATAATTATAGGTAAAAGGAGTCTGCTTTCTTAAAATCAAATTTGTAAATTCAAACTTCTAGGGTATCCAGTTGACCACCACTGACACACATAAGTTATTATTTGTACCAATACATAATAAACAATTCTCTTTTTTGAAGCTCTTTCTTGCGATTGTGAATTTAAAAAATATGAAGACGGTCTACAGTGCTATTCCGAGAGTTTTTATTGTGACGGAAAATGGATTGTAATGACGGTTCAGATGAACCCTCAGAAGATATATGTGAAGGTAATAAATACTGACCATTCAATTTGAACATTTGAAGGTTTTTTTCACTACCTGTACATTTTTTCTTAAGACGATGGAACTCGCTTTGTGTCTTCATTTCCTTAACGTTTTTTTCAACTGGTAACTTGTGTTAAGTTTATTTCGACAATGTCTTTCTTTATGTTTGTTTTGTCATATAAGTATTAAGTCTTTAATTAAACATTGTTGTATGAAAAACCATATCCAGTACCCTTTGTTATCCGATGTTGACATTATTCCTTTTGTTTTCGTATTACTGTGGAATCATTTATTTTCGTGGATACCAATTTTGTGGACTAAATAGAAAATGTATATTTGATAATTTGTGGATTAACAGACGTTTGCAGAAAACCGTATGAAAAATTTGTACTTCGTTAAACATTTGAATTTGTGATTAACCTATACCCTAGCAATGCACGAAGATCGTTTTCCAACAATTTATTGAAGCCACGTATCAATTGCAGCTAGACGATGTCCATATGACACTACCAAATGCAAAGATGACATACAATGTGTAGATTCCAATCGTCTTTACGATGGAAAGGAGCATGCTACGATAAATCAGATGAAGATATAGAATTCTGCAAAGGTAATGTCTAAATAAATCCTTCAGGAATCTTATTATAAAGATTGCTAAAATAGAAATCAACACACAAATTGCTTCCCTCAAACTAATTCTTCAAAACAAAGATAAAAACACCTTTATGTAAATGACAGTCGGAGGACACCTAAGGGATATTGAAACTGCATCAGTCGAAGACAAACTGTCAACGCCAAGAAACAAAATACGGATTGACGACGAATATAAAAACCACAGATTACAAAAAACATAGAAAAACTAAATACCTAGCAACAAAAACCCAACCAATAATCGAAGGTGATATCAGGTTCTGCATATTATTAGTATGTACTCGAAAGGGTTAATACAGTCTACCTCGAATATTTAATGTCATCTATTATAGTATTCATTGTTAAAACACCAATCTAATATCCCCGAATGAGAGGATTTTCCTGTGATTGCTACCATGTCAGTATAGGACATTTTATGATTATAATGGAGTAATTCCAATTACGTGTTGGAAATGATATCAAGCACTTGCATTAAACTTTGAAAATGAATTGGTACAAAGAGCAATATTGTTTTCAAATAGTTACAGTAATGTATAATAAAGCCTCGTTTTTCGATATGAAACGTCAGCAGTGATGGAATCTATCTGTATCATGCATTTCCTAGTTCAATAGAATTGTTTTGCAGGATAAATCTAAATATAAACATTCAGTTCTTGGATATTGCATCAACTAAGGGATACTCGACATATCCTATGAGGTGAATCATTTTCGCGGGGTTTAATATCATTTCAGTCTTTGTTTGTTCTTAGGGAATGATAGTGAATAAACGATATACTGTGGATTCATTTATTTTCGTGGGTATCAATTTTCGTTGAATGCTGAAAACTTGCATACTCGTGTACATTTGATTTCGTGGTTTTGCCAATCTCTGCATAAAAAGCCTATTAAAAATATGTTATTCGTTGAACATTTGAATTCGTGGTTCACATGTACGAAACCAACGAAAATTGGTATCCAACGAATAATAATGAATCCACAGTATATTCTTGTAGTAAAATGAAAATGACTCAAATGCTGCATGATAAATCTACTTGTACGATTTCAAGCTAAAAACATGTCACCCCAAGTTTTGGTCTTCAATTTCAATGTTTTCAATATATGCCGAGCTGTGACATCCAACGGCCTCAAACAAGTCTTTAACCGGCCATCAGACGTCAGAGCAATATATGGTTAATAGCAGATGTGCAATTTTAAGAAATCTTCATTGTCTCAAGGTGATTATTTTTTAAAAGAGCTGATAATTTTCTTTCAAATAACACGAACATTTTTAATAAATCTACAATTTGTATGATGAATGAATATATGGAAGAGAATCAAAAAATGTTTGTCTAAAAGTAAAAGGAGTCATATGTCTTTTGGTTATATCTAGATTCTAACGGTCCGTATTTGAAACTTCTTACCAACGCACGCTTATAACATAAACGCCGAAATGATCAAACAAATGCTCGAAAGATGATTGACTAATTATTTTTTTTAAAAACATACACTCAGTTGTTTTATCTATTCAAGTTACTGCAGTGGTAGAGAATAAAAAGGAAAATCAACTGTACTTTATTACCATGTACTATTAATAATTGTTGTATTACTACTGAACACGTATAAAACAAAACATTAACATAAAAAACAAAACGTCACCTTATGAATAAAACATAAATAGAGACAACATAATAAAATAACAATGACAAAATGGAAAGTCTCTAATGAAAAATTTGAAATAAGTCTCTAACTTAGGATTATTATGTGTCTCCTTGAATTGCAGTATTCAAATTCATTATACAAATAAAAACCTACTGGTCTGTCTGTCTGGTTGACGTTTTCACACTTTCCTTTGCAGTGTTTATATTTTCCTAACCAAATGCCTGTAATTGGTGTGGACAGTATTTTTCTACCAGTAATGCTAATTTGTACTAACATTACATACGATGGGTGCCACTAGTGGAACAGGATGTGATTACCTTTCGGAGCAATTGAGATTTCTGCCGGTTTAGGTGGGGTCCTTGATGCTAAGTCTTTTTTTTTTTTTTGCATATTGATTGTTGTATACTGATGTATACTGTTGTTTTCTATTGTTGTTTTTTTGTATCTATGGTGTAATCAATTTATTTTCTTCTTATCAGTTTAAGTGTCACATTAGTAGTTTTCTCCTCATTTTTCCGAAATATCAAAAATAAAATAGGGGGTCACGGGTCCTATTTTCTTGAAAATAAAAACACAAATTGACTTTTCTAATACCTTAATGCACTTAACGAAACTTAATGTTTTGATAGTTTAATCCTAAAATATAAAGTTTTTGATTGTTTTGTTGTATGTTGAGTTATAATTAGTAAAATATGTTGACACCTACCCAGGAGGGATACTCAGAAAAAGATACTTTTTTCTCGGGACTTTTATACAATGAAAAGGAAGTTTGGACCAAGATATGCACTTACATTTAATTGACATACTGAATAGAAAATATGTTTCCTTTTATGTATAAAATTAACTCAAATTAACATTTTTCTCATACCATTTTTTTTTCATATAGCGATCAAATGCCCAGTAGACCACTTGAAATGTAAGGATGATTTTCAGTGTTTTTATTTCCTTGACCTGTTTGATGGTGGACTTAGTTGTTAAATTTTTCTGATGAAGATCAAGACTTTTGCAAAGGTAAATCACAAATCAATATATATGTACTCAATTTCTTCTTTTATTAAATACAATGTTCGTTCCAGAATTTATAAAAGATTTAGAACATTTAGGTACTTGTAGCAAGTGTAAAACCATTGGTTTAGTATTAAGCATTTAGTAAGGGTATTGTTTCTCTCATGTATCTTTGGAATTTTCAGAGTCCTTACAACTTATTCTTTCAAGGCATTTTGATCACAAAAAAGTCGACATGGTAATAATGATATTAAACGGATCAAAAGTGCACAAATTGTGGATAAATGACCTCTTAATTTACATGGATAGACATTCCTTTTACCGCAACAACATGTAACGAACGATATGTAAAATGCAAGGATGGTCTTCAATGTGTGCCTCATGAGTTACTGTGTGATGGAATAACTGATTGCCGTGATAAATCTGATGAAGTTGAGGATTTTTGCAAAGGTAGCTCTGTATTTTTGTTTTTTTTTTACTTTACAAACCTATTATCTATGATGAGTTTCTTTACAACCACTGGGTCGATGCCACTGTGGTGCGAGTTTCCTCCCCGAGGATATCACCAGATCAGTAGTCAGCACTACTGCGTTGACATGAATTATCACTGATATTTTTTTTACATTTTATGGATTTTCTACCCAAGGAATAGATTTGGCAAAAGCTTTCGGAATTTTGGCTCGTCAATACTCTTTTATTCCGTGCTTTATTGACCCCTTTATTTTTTTTTGGATCCGAGCGCCACTGATGTGTCTTTTGTTGACGAAACGGGCGTCTGTTATACAACATTTTAAGTATAATCCTACTTCATAAGTATTTAAATCATTACAGTTATGTAGAATAAATTGCTATCAATAAATAAATTACTGTGTAATTGTCACGCCAACAATTCTACCAATTATCACCAATTAAGTTTTGTAAAAGTAGGCAACCTCTGATAAAACATAGCACTTTTCATATTGTTGCGTTAAGCTATCTGCAGTTGGCCTTGCAACGATTTTGTTTTTGCGATTTTCACGCTTTATTTTGATACTAGAGAAGAACGAGGTTACCCGTATTCGCGTTATTGTTCTAATCACAAAAGTCGCATAATTAAATTGGATGCTAAAATTTAGTTGGTTTGAAGTAATATCTTTTCCAAAATTAAATTTCAAAGAAAGCCCCTTAAAACTTTATCCAAACAATAACATTAAATTTAATAAAATTATCGTCTTTTCTTTTTAGAATATAATGTTTTACATGCTTTAATCTGTTCGTTTGGTTTTCTAATGGTGCAAAAATCTCATAACTGCAATAAGTGTCTGATATTAGATGATAAAAAAAAAAAAAAAAAAATACGACATGGTATTTTTAAATGTGGGAAAACAACTTTAAAAATGAGATAACTGAAAAGCAGGAATGTAACTTAAATTGCTTGCTATTTAACTTCATTTAAATATGTTGAAAAATTCCTTCATGTAAAATCTCCGTATGTGCATTTCAAAACTTAAACTAAAATTTTTCAACGATGTAGCAGGATTATTGTTCATTACACAGTGGTGTAGACTAATGTCCGAACACTACCTTTAACTGGTGATGTTACCAAGTATTGTTAATCAATCTTGCACAATATCAATTTTCAGTATTTTTGGTAAACTAACTAATACAGTATGTAATATTGTGCTAACATACACAAACAATAACCGGATTTGTGTTTGTAAGGCGCGTAGTGCAAACAGTAATCACTCGAATATTGAACGAGAATACACTTCTTAACATGTCATTCAGTTGCAAAAAGAAAACATATTTTTACTGCATATACCTTTTATATTCTTAAAGCACTTTAAGTAACGTGCAAAGGACATTTTGTTTAATTCTTGCAAAAAATTAGAAATGCTTTTTTCATGACCTTTTACCATGATTTACCATAAAATGCACCGTACGAAATTTTTACGACCAGGCAAAATAGAAAGTACAGAGAATAAGCTTTCCAATGATATATATTATACATAATATAGCCGTATGTTAAAGTCGTAAAGTAAGCTACTTTTTTTTTAAAACTGTCACTCGCCTATATTGTGAATAATATTTTAAACACCTAAAACATTAATTTCCGTCACCGATAACACAGCGCATACTGGTTTTTATTTTGTAAAAAAGGGACGGAACAAACAATCACAATGTTTAAGTCGACGATTAACCCGACATCATGGCAAATGCAAATAAAGACGCAGAGACAAAGAACAGACTTCAATCAGATTGTTACACATAAAAAAGACTAGGACTTTTCTTTGGGCGTAAATCAACTGTATCAACTTAAATTATTGTGATTTATATCATTTTGAATACTTTTTTTTTTTTTCAACACTTTCAATGCAAACAACATACCATATGTGCTGTATTTAAGACATACAATTTTCTGTATATATTAAATCTATCTTTGTATTACCATAAGTAAGATGTCAATGTTTTGAAACTAAATAGAAATCAATCACTCTCAATATTTACCCAATATTTGAAGGGAAATGTAGATTACCTTGTGATATACAATAGTTCATTTATAAAGATTTTGCATCTTTATTGCTCTGTCAATTAATTGTGAAGTACCACTTCTTATTGGTTCTATAATTATTGATGTATTTGTGTTGATTGTTGCTAGTTGTATATATCATATAGAGATCATTCAGATGGGTTAAATCATTCATATACTTAGAGTTGTGCTTTGGTTTGGAGATATTTGATTAAGAATTACAATGAGAATATTTGTAATTCAACTACTCTGATACTCATGATTTCTACTACATCAAAATGTTTTGTGGGCGTGAACCAAAAAGGTCATATTGTACTCGCTTGACATTTAGCAAGAATTTGTCAGTAATTATATATACATTATTCACTCCTACTTATAGTTATATATTAGTATTATCATTTATCTCATTTAATTAGCAGCTAAGAACCATGCAAAGGGTGATACATTCATAGTGAAGGATATTCATTTTATATAGTTAAACTGATGAAACTTAAAACATAGTTCATATAAAGGCAACTAGCACACACAATTTGAAACTGTTGTTATGGAATTAACTCGACCTAGCAACAATGTGATAAATTGCCTTAAAAACTTTAAATTCGTATTGCTTTTTCTAATAAAAATGATACAATTGATTGCTGATTGCTAAACATCCAAAACAATACAATAATAACGAACTGTTTGAAAAAAGATATAAAAGATCTTAAAATCTATAATGTTCAACTTAAGCAAAACATTTCAAAAGAAGGATACAATCATGGTATATTCCTTATCATTATAACCAAATTATTAATATGTTCATGTTGGGAAATTGTCAAAAATTGGAAGTTTTCAACCTCAACTATCCCCTAAACCAATGTGATAGAATTAACCATTCTATTGCAATTGACTTTGTCTGAAATATTAAAAAAAAAAAAAAAACAATATACATGATAAATAAGCCTGTTTCAGAATTTGTTTTAAATATTGATCATGTCTTAACGTTTTTTTACAATATTAGTGCACTTTTTGTTTCTCAATAATCAAATAAATAAGCCTTTTTTTTGAATAATGCTTTTGTTTAATTGTAAAAGATAGTCTGTTGAATTTTGAAGATAAGTATGATTCGACAAATGATTCGAAAACGATCATGTGCTTACCACACAAGAAACGATTGACTTGAAGGGGCTTCTCGAAAATAACTTAATACATGTTTACAAGATTCGAAAAACACTGCGCTGTTTTGTTATCCTAATCATAAAATTACCCAATGAAATATCTGCCATGAAACGGTTGAAGGTGTGAATCATTTCTACAAAACTAAGGACTCCCGAAAGGTCTTAAAAACAGGAAGTAGAATAGAGTGATGTCAGATCCATGTAATCGAAAAGTGGACACTTAATCAGATTATGTAGAACTTGATACATTTCCTGATAAAATGAAACCACGTTAGTCTGTGTTAATACAGAATTAATGATATCTGAACTGTATTGATGTCAGGCCAAAGTATACACTTAACGTTTTGTAGTGATATATACATTAGGACATGTGTTTTAATTGACATCTAAAGGTGTTAGACCACCTATTCAAAATCCCTATTTATTCAACCATTTTTTTTTTTTTTTAATTTCTACAGATTTCTTTATCAAAGGTAATGAAGTTTTAAGGAATATTCCCTACCCTTTCTTTCATCACTTATCAGTATTTTTTATTTAATTAATACTAAAATTGTGTCCATGAAATTTTTTTTTTATTTACTATAAGTCAAGAATATTGACAATAGAAAACTGTTGTTTAAAATAATGTATGGTCATTGACTGAATTCGTTCAGCTTCTACATAAGGCTATGTTATCTGCCAAAAACATGGAATGAGGCAATAATTGATTGGTAAAAAATCAAATATATTCATGAAATCTTTATAAAGACAATTTATTTTGATAGTTAACAACCTCTGTTTAACTGTTTATTTAATATCCCAGAAACAACTTACTGTGCATTGGTAACAATTTCCGACATTTGTGTTTATGCATTAGATAGATATAAGAAGACGTGGTATGAGTGCCAATGAGACAACTCTCCATCCAAGTCAAAATTTATAAAAGTAAACCATTATAGGTCAAAGTACGGTCTTCAACACGGAGCCTTGGCTCACACCGAACAGTAAGCTATAAAGGGCCCCAAAAATTACTAGTGTAAAACCATTCAAACGGGAAAACCAACGGTCTAATCTATATAAAAACGAGAAACGAGAAACACTTATGAACCACATCAACAAACGACAACTACTGAACATCAGATTCCTGACTTAGGACAGGTGCAAACAAATGCAGCGGGTTTAAACGTTTTAATGGTACCAAACCTTCACCCTTTTTCTGAAACAATAGTGTAACATCACAACATAGAAAGACACACTATAAAATATCAACTGAAATAGCTTAGCTCAATCAAAGGACATATTAACACCATTGAACATACACTGAACAAATAAATTTGACCTATGATACAACGTAAATACAAAATAAATAAACTAAGGGAAGAATAATAAAAGTAACATGTTATATCGGTATGGTGAGGGTGAAAAAAGGAAAAACAAAATAGCACAAATTCAGGTTTAAGGTTTTATTCTAGCAATATGGAACTGTTTGCCCAACGAATGGTTGAATTGGTCATCTGACACCTAAGATATAATAGATACACATTTTTAACGGAGGATTTTTTTTTTCTTACAGCAACCAAATTTCAGAAAGAACATGTTAAATGTAAGGATGATATTCATTATGTTTCTATCAAGGACCTGTGTGACGAATACAATGATTGCTCAGCTAAATCAGATGAAGATTCTGACTTTTGCAAAGGTAAACCAAATACCAGTGTATATGTTAACAGTTATTACTTTTGTTTAATACACTCTAGAATTATCTTATTACTGCTATTTATTTGTGTCATATATAAGGTTACAGAATATCAAAATTTGATTAAAAAAAATTTACCTACTGATATGATGAATAGCCGTTGAATATTATTTATACATAATTATGCCTTATATTACATAACAATATTACATAATAATACATTTCGGTAGTGTCTGTATTAACCATATTTTACTTCGTATTTGCTTTGACTTTCAAACTGTTGATACAAACGCCACTGATCAGACTTATTGAGTCGACAAGCGCGCCTGGCGAGGCAAATTGAAAGCCTGGTATTTAAAAAAGGAAGACGCAAAAGGCTTGTGTTTTTTTTGTTTCTTGAGTAGGAATTACAAAATGTAGTCCATTGCTTTTCTATTAAACCTTGTTTTATTTTTTGTCATCCTTGTGTCTTTTGTAGGGAACTATAAATCATTCATTTTACTCTTTGTAGAAGAATTCTAGAGAGACCTGGAATGATTGATATGAGAGTGAGAATTATCCAGCAGGAAAACTATTTATCTCATTTCATTTAAAACGATTGAATTGATCATTATTATCTGTATTTTGCTTGATTTAAAATTTACTCAAATCGAAAAATAGTAAAGTAAAAGTGTAAGACTATTGCATTACAAAAATTAGGATATTGCTTCCTCCTGTATCTTCTGCAATGTTGTTTTTTTTTATTATTATTCATATACTAGTGTCTTAATGTCATAATATGAACATACTTCTCCTAAACAAGCATGTACAGTATATTATTTTAAAGTAATAAACAAATATATTTCTCAAATAATATTCTTATATTAGTTCTTTTCAAATGTTTTTTTTTAAATTACTCCAAAAAGAAATTGTAGTTTTTATGGAAATAACATTTAAATTTCAATGTCGATGTAATTATAAACTTTTTATGTCACTATATCACTTTATACATAAAGCAACTCCTAACGTCAGAAAATGTATAAATTTGGTAAAAGTAAGATGAACAAAAAATGAGAAGAAAATTCACGTAAGTTAAATAAGTTTTCATCAACATCGAGAGGGAAATGAGTTCAAATTATTTTTTGTGAAAATTTACAAATTGGTATAGTTGTCGTTTGTTATGTGGATAATCGTTTCTCGTTTTATATAGATTAGACCGTTGGTTTTCCGTTTGAATGGTTTTACACTAAATAGACTTACGTGTTGAAGACCGTACTTTGACCTATAATGGTTTACTTTATAAATTTTGACTGATGGAGAGTTGTCTTTACTCATAACATCTTCTTATATCTATATAGATAATCGTTGATAATAGGGAATTTAAAAAGACTTACTTTGTACGGGTACTGTATTTTTACAGCATTATCCATGTTCCGTTAAAAATTTATGATTTGAAAGATACATTTAAAATATTTCACCTGATTCTATTACAACTAAAACAACTATGTTAACACGTGACATGTTAATGATTTTTTTTTTAAATCTCTATTTTTTTTCTTAAAAATGGTTTTGTTTAAAGGTATACTCAATCCTAGAATATTTTTGTACTACCTTGAATGTTTCACAATTGTTACTTTAAAGTTAATCTAGGATTAAGTCTAATCGGGTTTTTGCACGCTGTACCGTTATATTGTTTTCTTTTCTTTTCAGAAACTAAAAGATCTATTCGTGGTTTCTTGGATTATCGGAAAGTAGAACGAAAATTACAATATTGAAGATTGAGATAATTGCTTGCTGCAATCTTGAATTTCTGCACGCATATTTCCTTTCTTCCAATTATTAATAAATTGATAAAAATATTTATAAAAAGAGGCAAATTATTATTACTAGAGTTCATTAAATTTTGTATGTTGAATATACTAAATAAGTAGCCTTAGTTTTTGAAGAAGAAACAAAGCAACTGATTGTTCAATAAATCTGTGTATCTGGTAAATAAATGTGTTACTTAATTTGTGTTAATGGCAGATCCCTAATGTAATCCTTACGTTCTAAGCAAAAGATTTACACTAGCAAAGAAACTCCATATCATTTTTGTTCAAATCAATTGTAAAAAGATATCAAGATTAATTGAGCTGAAACCAAAAACACATACTTTTTATTAGGAATTTACTTTATTTTACTTGTATTAAACGATAAGAATTTCGTCCCATCATGCCAATTGCATGTGACCAGACTATCTGCAATTGTTAACTGCAAAACAAACTATATTTAGCTAGTCTGTTTATCTTACAACACGGAAAATTTAGAAAAAATATATAAACTTTGATTCAAACATTATCTCTAAATCATATAAAAATTCTGTCAAAAGTTTCATAAAATCTATATGAAGGTTTTACAATTATTCGTTTTTGTCTATAAAACTTCAGATTGTATCTAAATGTTAGCTGCCAAAAACAACACCAGTCTTTTGATCAGTTAAGGATGTTCGCTACTCTCTTTTTTAGTTTTTGATCAGATATTTGGAATCCTTTAGTTTTATCCATGTAGTGCCAATAAAAGAATTGCCTGGTTATCTTACTTTTCTTTTCATATTTTATAACATATAGTTTATTTTTTTTATTTTTTTATTATTTTTTTTAATATTATGCAATCCTTGGTTATGTGTTATTTTCATATTTTTTGAAGAAAAAAAGGTGCCTATATTTAATGTATGAAAAATCCAGAGAGAATCATTTCCCGCCAAACTTTCAATAGATTTTATCTCAAAAACAAGGATCATGTTTTTTTTTCTTTCTTTTTAAGTTCCGTTATTTATATACTTGAAATTTTTAACAGTCTTTTAGAAAACTTGTTTTTTGCTAAACAGATTAGCCAACACCATTATGTCAGGGAAACTAAAACAGAAAGGCTATGAAAATTGTACTCTAGAAACTGTTTTTTTTTTTTTTTCATCATCACACAGTTTTTCGAGTTTCATAAAATACATAAAGGTTGAGCAAAGTAATTCATGTCTGACTAACTTTAATCTTATATTGTATGGTAATGCTAACGTCAAAATAACACATTTATCAGTAAAATATTTATAAAAATCTCAATTGTTTTATTGATACTGTTTTGTATTACTGGAAAGCTTTTGTTCAAGTTTTATTAAATTCAAATTGAAGAATATTTCACATAGTTATTGTTATTTTTATACCGACGATGGAATACAGATGCGCTATCTGTCGCTTCTGTGAAAAAATATTGCACGCACGACAAAAGGTGTTGAGATAAGTCACGAATAATTTCGATCATCAGACTTTATATTACTCTAGGAAGACCCAATGAAGTAATACTTTAAGTAAAGCTAAAAGCTTACCCATACTTTTCTTTTCTTAATTCATAGTACATGTAATATATAGTTTAAAAAGCAGTTTCCGAAATTTCTGATCAATTCCTTTTTATTTTTCTCAGTCTTAAAGAGAAAAACGTGCCAAATATAAATAATTGAATATTCTAGAGAGATTCATTTACCGTCAAATTTGCAATAGTTTATATATGAAAAAGAAGGACACCAATCTTTTAACATTTTTTGCTCTTTTCAACTTAAATATTTACGATCAATTAATACACCGGAGCCGAGAGATATTAAAGGGACATCAAACTCATTGGTCGAACAAAAAATTACAACGCCAAGGCAGAACAAGGAAAAGACCAACAGACAAATAACCGTATACAAAACATGCAAAACCGAACATAGAGAAATACAGACTGAGCAACAAAAAAGCAAACAACAACCGGGGGTGATTGCAGGTTCTCCGGAATGGTTAGGAGATCGTGCTCAACATGTAGCACCCGTCGTGCTGTTTCTGTATTGACAAACCCAGTGACAAGTCTAATTTGGTTGGTCACATTTGGTGAAAAGGAAGACATGATTGTGGTTACAACGATTGGAACTTGCCAGATGTCATATGTGAAACAGATATTCCATTAAGGGCAACCAACCCATGATAGTGTCTGTTAAATAGTGAAATGAATGATTTCAAATTAACCAATTTGAACTCTAGGTGTAATAGCTTCCTTGTACGCAGCATTGCTCTACCAAGAAAATCATGATAATACAAATCGTTTTAAGTATAAAAAAGAAGATGTGGTATGATTGCCAATGAGACAACTCTTCATAAGGGTTTAAACATGTTAGCAGGACCCCCTCCCCCTTACCTGGGAAAGTGGTGTAACAGTACAACATAAGATTATAAAAATCAGTTGAAAAAGGCTTAACGCATCAGAGGGATACAAATAGAAATACATCTAACAAAAACACCGAGTGGACATGGACGGGTACTTGTACATCTCAACATCCCAATAACGAAAAGACACTAGGTACAGATCAGAGAGTACTCGCAGTCACTAACAGCTAGTTC
Source organism: Mytilus coruscus (assembly GCA_017311375.1). Classification (NCBI taxonomy): domain Eukaryota; kingdom Metazoa; phylum Mollusca; class Bivalvia; order Mytilida; family Mytilidae; genus Mytilus; species Mytilus coruscus. The sequence goes on from JAASAO010001572.1 coordinate 44,012, forward strand.
AAAGCCAATAACAACTAATAAAACAAAATCATACATCTAAGACTAAATTAGCAATCATTTCACATCTAACATCTAATGGATTTAGTGTAAAGACGTCAAGAACAGTCAGAGAAAAACATGAAATTGTGCAATATAAAGATGTAGGTGTCAACAGATTTTAGATTCATGAATTTGCATATGTATCTTACAATAATATTTAGTTTGCTTTTAATTTACAGATAACAAAATCAATACTAATACCAATAAAAACAATATTCAAAGATCTAATTATAGTGTTGAATTGTTAACCTTCAGAATAAATTTATTTAAAGGATCGATAAGTTTACCAGGATCGTTTCTAAATTTTCTGGCACGGTAAACGACATTTCCGTAAAAAAGAGGATGTCATATCCCGTTTGAAATAAGTTTTCTACAGGTACAACCAAACTATTAAAGGGGCACAATTGGTGCCCATAGGAATACCTACAACCTGTCGATAAACTGTGTTGCTGAAACGTGCATAAATATTGTCAAGAAGAAAATTAATAGCTTCAATCATTACATCACACATCCAGAAAGTATATCTAGCATATTTACCTTTCTCATTACAGAAGAAGGCTGTATTTGATAAAATTGTGTGGAAGTGTAGTGTAAAGAGTTGAAAAATCAAATCTGTTAACAGAATTAAAAGGGCCATCATAAGCACGTAATTTATCTAAAACATCCAAAGAATTGTTTACACTCCAAAAAGAGTAAATCCACTATTTTCATATATTTTATTACAAAAGTTTATGATAAGTTCTTTGATAGTAGTTAAATAACTAGTTAAAAGCATTGAAAGATTAGATGTAGAATACATACTAGTAGCCGAGATGAAACGATATTTTACTGGTTTTTTGTACTTTAGGTAACCAATACATAGGGACTTTCACATGATTTGTGGTTTATAGTGTTTCTCGTTTCTCGTTTTATATAGATTAGACCGTTGGTTTTCCTGTTTGAATGGTTTTACACTAGTAATTTTGGAGCCCTTATAGCTTACTGTTCGGTGTGAGCCTAGGCTCCGTGTTTCTTTGACCTATAATGGTTTACATTTATAAATTTTGACTTGATGGAAGTTGTCTCATTGGCACTCATACCACATCTTCTTATATCTAATTAAGCTGTGATGTGCTTATGATATGTTTGTTTACTATATGATTCTCTGTGGAGCGCACGGACCAGAACATGTTGAATGTAGATGAATTCAAAATGTCATTATTAAGATCGTCCGTGTAGTATTTACGGCATACCACCACAACATTGTTGTCTGTTTTGTCGACCGGTTCAAACAAAAACCACTTTAAAAGTTCTTGAAGTTTTTATTTTGTGTTATGTACTCTTTAATTTTTTTCTGAATTATTTTCAAAATGCGATATTCGAATATCCAGAACATTCATACATTTATTTATATAAGTATCAAGATATTTTTTTATCAGATTTTTCCCGTTTACACCAATTTTTACCATACGAGGAAAGAGCGTCTTTTGTGACCCGACGACACTGTTTCCAATCTATTTTAGACGGAGGACGATATTTTGGTCTTTTTTTTTCAAAATGTTTTTAACCTCTCTGTCTTGGACGATATTGAGGTCTTCCGTAATAACATGGCCATATGGATCATATTTAAACTTCGACGATTCACAGTTTCAAGTTAAAGGAGTATTATTTTCTACATTGACGTCTGATGTTACTCATGCTACTGACGTATACTTAAAATTAAACTACTGCTGTTTTTTTTTTTTTTTTTTTTTGTTTATGTGTACGAAATAATAGTTGGTTCTTTGTTATCAAAATAGGAGTTATAAAGTTTTGAATGGCAGAGTTACTAAATATACTCGATAAGTTGATGAAATCAATATCTCTGTTAATATATTTAATTTTCAAAAAGTTTTTATACTTTTGAATTTCTTAGGTTTTTTTATGCGGTATAGATGTTCCTCTGTACGTTTAAAAAAAATCCGCCCTTTTTGTGCTGCATATTGTATACCACACTTTGGCTTTGTTCAAGTAACCAGATAAATGAGGCTTTGAGTTTTCATGTAATGTCACAGGAAAAGAAAAGCGAAAAAGCTCTCCCGTTCGCTGTTAAACTAACAGTATTATCAGAAGATAATCTAGATCAGGTTTGTCATTTTCTGGCATTGCACATGAATATTTGTGGATATCCAAGTGCATTTTTAATTAATAATCTGGCTGCAGCAGCATTGCCACATTTGAAACAATTGTAAAAAGTGCTCAATTTAGAAGGGGAATTTCGATTTACGGCGGTTGAATTACATTGGGAATGAGGTTTTTTGAGCACGTGAATATCATTGAAGGATTGGTGTATATTGTTTTCATGCCCTTTCGTAAAATTATGATTAATTAAGGGTCATGAGAAAATTAGATGAGGCCGAAAGTCATAACATTGAATAAGAATTACAATAACGGAATATATACACAATTTATAAAACAGTCGAAGAATTCTCATAAAAACTAAACTGAACAGTCCCACAGAACATTGGTCCGAGAAATCAGTTTTATCGCAGTGAATTTATCTAAGACAGAAAAGGCAAATTTAAAAATAAATCTCATCTGCTCTATCATGTCTATCAGGACAATTTTATGTAGAATGGGTGAATAATATAGTCTGACAGCATAGTCTGACAGCTCCAGATCTAGACATACTAATTTTTGACCTTTTCAAACTGGACCAGATCACTAAAGTAGCAAACATCCTTAAGATAAAATAACTATTTGGAAGTCAGTATACCTTACTAATTGATTTCGCTTAATTCTTCCCTCGTCATATTATTAATTTGCTCTCTGGTTTAACGAGTATGTTCCTCTGTAGTTGCAACAGTATCTGAACCCATTTGAATAGGCGAAAAAGCAAAAAAAATGTATAACTCAGTTAGTAAAACAGGAATTCCATTATGGAAACTTTTAGAATTAGGATAACATAATAAATTCCGGGCAATTCCGCGCATTTTTGGAGCATTTCTTGATATACCTTCATCAGAAATGATCATCCCAACATATTTCAAAGCCAGATATGTATAAATACGTAGAAACGTTTCGAGCTTTATGACAAATATTGAGATATAAAAGAATATCCAAATTGATGTAAGGCCAACTAAGCTAGAAGTAGTTGGAAGATTTGTTTACTTTAAATAATTTCTAAATTCATCCATGGGAACAATCCGAAATATTTATAGATAATTACAATTAATAATTTCTTTTTTTGCGATATTTTTGTTGTTTTGTACACTTTTTAGGAGTTCATATATCGATAGATGTCTGAAAAATAGTTCAATAAACTCTTCAAAGATACCATGATTCAAATGGCGCGTTTTGCATATAATAGCCTCGTCAATGACTCGCAAATAAAAACAAATGAATAGGTCAAATAAAGTACGAAGGGGAAGTACATCGATGACCTAATATTCAAAATTTATTAATTTTCCAAATTCTCGACACGAAGCATACACAACTTACAAAATCACTCCCGATCCGAACTGAGCAGTTACAAAAAGCTAGTTGAGAGCCAATTGGAACTAATACACAAATAATATGTTCTCATACTTTAATACCAATCAGTACATAAACATATTCTTAAGAGTAAATACGTGAAAAACAGGATATAGGACCATAAGTGTGTATTTCTGTTCAGCGATGTATATTCAAGTACGTTATAAGGAATTGTATACCACTGTCGTACAGTAAGAGGTTTAGCAAGCTATAAAACCAGGTTCAGTTCACCATTTTCTACATAAGAAAATTGCCTGTGCAGGCATAGTACAGTTTTTATCCATTCGTTTAATGTGTTTGAGCTGTTTATTTTGTCATTTGATTAGGGACTTTCCGTTTTGATTTTTTTTCGGAGTTCTGTATTTTTGTTATTTTACTTTTTTTATAAGCTTTCGATAACAAAATCAATCTCAATATTGACATTGGCAATATTCAAAGATCATACCACAGTGTTACAGTGATTATACCGTTAACATATTTAACAGTTTCTTTTTCTTCTTTTTTTTAAGGATCCGTATGTATATTGTTATGATATTGTAACTATCATATCTATTTAGTTGGCCTAATTTGTTTTGTGTGGCCTAAGAATGTTTACATTATATTTTGTTATATTGTGTACAAGTTATACACATTGTGTTACAACTATGCAGTTTAGAATTCACTGGAACAATCACTGATACTCATGGAATGATTAGAACTTTCTATTTCACTTACATAACGTTTCCAGAATGATCATAACAAAAGATGCGTAATTTATTTCTAGCGTTGTCTAGAAGTTTCCGTTTGAGTATTTAAATGCAGACCTAAAAGTTAGTTAAATATAGAGATTTAGACAGACATAGATAGACTTAGACATCGATAGATATAGACATCAACATTCTCAGCAGTTGATTTGACACTTTTATTGAAAACTACATCATACTAGATTGTGACCTATTGAATATAATATTCTGTGGATTCCGAGAAGATTTCCGGATAAAGAAAAGATTGGACTCATATTTTGACAGTTAAGTTGACATTACTCTTTGTGTAATACTTCTTGTAAACTAGTGTATAATAGATATTGTTAAATTTTAGTATTGATTTGTGTCTTTTGTTGGCTACAATTAAAAGGCGATTTTCTGGCATAACAGAAATTGGGGGCTCGTGTTCGGGATAACGTAAATATCTCATTGAAAATTTTTCAGTATATTTTATTAGAATTAGCCATCAAAATTCTACAATATGGCATTTGATGCCGGTTAATTTTTGAAAACGCCAGACCTGGAGAAGTTTGATAATTTAAAGAAAGAGGAAGTAGTGTTGCTTGCTAAACATCTGAAATTAGACTTTAGAGTATCTATGAGAAAACAAATTATAAAAAATTTGGTAATAGACAAATTAGTTGACGCAGAAATTTTAGGTGAAGAGGCTCTTGAACTCAAGGTCGAAAATGTTGACGCTATCAAATTAAAACAGCTTGAACTAGAACATGAACTCAAAATAAAACAATTGGAAAAAGAAGAAAGACAGGTAGAACTCGAAATGAAGGAAAGGTTAGAGATGGAGAAGAAAGAAAAAGAGGAAAGGTTAGAGATGGAGAAGAAAGAAAAAGAAGAAAGGTTAGAAATAGAGAAAAAAGAAAAAGAAAGTGAATTTAAATCAAAACAGGCAGAACTTGAAATGAGGGAAAGGTTAGAGATTGAGAAAATGAAAATTAAAATGGCAAAAGATGAAAGCAACACTAAATTCCAATCAAAATCAGAACATTTTAATTTTGATGCAGCAAAAAACAACGCTTGGTTCCCAAATTTTGTGCAAAAACAGTTGATAAATTTTTTCCACAGTTTGAGAAAATTGCTCAAAATTTTAAATGGCCGAAGCCTTTTTGCACTACAATGCTGCAAAGTGTTTTTGAGGGCAAGGCCGCTGAAATTTACTCAGCACTTTCATCAGAAAATAGTTCTGATTATGACACGGTTAAAAAGAGGTTTTGAAAGCTTATGAGCTAGTGCCAGAAGCATATAGACAGAAATTTAGGTCTTATAAAAGTTTGATTCACAAACCTATGTTGAATTTGCTAGAGTAAAAGAAGATCTATTTAATAAATGGCTTACGTCAAAGAAAATAAATAAAAATTTTGATAATTTAAGACAATTGATGTTATTAGAAGAGTTCAAGCAGTGTGTTCATTTAGACTTAAAAACACATTTAGATGACAAAACTGTTGAGACATTACAAGATGCAGCTGTTATTTCCGATAATTATACCCTTTCACATAAGAGAAGTTTCAAAGGTCAAAATTTTAATACTTCGAGTGGAAATTACAAGAATCAAAGCACTGAGCGTACTGATAGTAAGCCTGTTGCACAGAGACAGTCTAGTTATAATATGTCTAGTCCAAAATTTGATACTTTTGAGAAGAAGTCACTGACTTGTCCTTATTGTAAGAAGAATGGTCACCTGATGGCTGATTGTTTTAGACTCCAGAAGAAGAATGAAAGAGATAATAAGCCCAAGACCAGTGCTTGTACGACACCCCGTGTTACCAATACGTTGGAATGTCCTGCGAGTCAGGCTTTTAAGTCCAGTTTTTGTGATTACATGGAGGATTATAAACCTTTTATGTCTGATGGGTTTGTTTCTATTGTTGATAATACTACTCTTCAGCCTATTAAGATTTTACGGAACACTGGAGCTTCTCAGTCTTTATTGTTAGAAGGTGTGTTGCCGTTGTCCGAGGAGACTTCTGTTGGTGCCTCCGTTTTGTTACAAGGTGTGGAGTTAGGTTGTATAGATGTTCCCCTCCATCGTATTTATCTGAAGTCAGATTTGATTACTGGACCAGTTGTTGTGGGTGTTCGTCCTAATCTCCCTGTTGAGGGTGTTTCATTATTGCTAGGAAATGATCTAGCTAGGAAAAAAGTGGTTGCTGAACCAATTGTTACCAACGAACCGGTGGTGGATGTTAAATCACCTGAAGATGATGCTGAACTGTATCCAGCTTGTGTCGTTACTAGGGCGATGGCTAGAAAACTACAAAATGAGGATTTGCAAGAAGACCAGTTTGATTACATGGACCTTTCTGACACCTTTCTAGCAGACACTGAAGGTCACGGTAGCTCAGAGAAGGCCGTAATAAGACCACCTAGTATTAGCAAGAATGTAATATGCCATGGCCAGATGTAAACAGCCATTCATTAGACCGAAGGAAATTTGTCGAAGAACAAAATAAAGACCCTGAGGTTCTTCAGCTCTGCAAGAGGGCCCAACCACAGGAGGAAGCAGACAAAATTGCCGAATGCTATTACCATCAAGACGGCATTTTAATGAGAAAGTGGAGGCTCCCTGATGCTACCCCAGAGGAGGAATGGAGAGTGGTATACCAAGTGGTGGTGCCTAAAGTCTATAGGCAAGACATTATTGGTCTTGCCCATGACAACCCCTTGGCTGGACACTTAGGTATAAGGAAGACTTGCCTTAAGATCTTACAACATTTCGAATGGCCAAGACTAAGAAGTGATGTCGCAGAATACTGCAAATCATGCCATATATGCCAGGTTGTTGGTAAGCCTAACCAGAAAATACCAACAGCACCACTTCTGCCTATTCCAGCCTTTGAAGAACCTTTTACCAGAGTACTAATTGATTGCGTTGGACCTTTACCGAAGACCAAGACCGCAAATGCGTATTTATTGACAATCATGTGTACCTCCACTCGCTTTCCTGAGGCTATTCCGTTAAGGAATATCAAGACACCTACTATTGCCAAAGCTCTGATCAAATTTTTCACGCTAGTAGGACTTCCAAAGTCTATACAGTCCGACCAGGGTTCAAATTTCATGTCAGGTTTATTTCAGCAAGTCGTGTACCAGTTAGGGATTGCTCAGTATAGGTCAAGTGCTTATCATCCAGAATCTCAAGGTGCCTTAGAACGTTTTCATCAAACATTGAAGAACATGATTAGAACATTTTGTCTTCAATTTGACAGGGATTGGGATGATGGTGTTCACTTTTTACTTTTTGCGGTCCGAGAGGCTGTTCAAGAATCCCTTGGTTTTAGTCCCTTTGAGTTGGTATTTGGTCACACTGTAAGGGGACCTTTAAAATTGATTAAGGAAAAATGGTTTACTGAACACACTGACTTGAATCTTCTAGACTATGTATCTAGATTTAAAGAAAAATTGTATACTGCTTGTCAAATTGCTCAGAACAATTTAAAAACTGTTCAGAATAAGATGAAAATATGGTATGATAGAGATGCAAGGGACAGATTTTGTGAGCCTGGTGATAAGGTACTTGTATTTTTGCCAGTCCCTGGACATCCATTACAAGCTAAATATTGTGGTCCTTATACCATAGAGAGTAAAATTAATGATTTCAATTATATTGTAAAAACACCAGGTCGGCGTAAACAAAATAGAGTGTGTCACATTAATATGTTAAAACCATATTTTGAGCGTACTAATGAAGGTGAGAGTAAACCAGTTGCCACTTTAGCCATGGTTTAATTGGAGAACAATCATGACAAACCAGATGTAATTGAACCACCTTTTAGTTCTAAAACTATGGAAGAGACAGTTAGATTGAAAAATTCAGAAATATTGTCAAAGTTAGATTCCAAACTTGCACATCTGTCTTTTGGTCGTAGAGAAAAATTAAAAGCTTTGGTATTTTCTTTTAAAAATCTTTTTCCATATGTGCCAAACAAAACCACTGCTGTTTGTCATGATGTCGATGTAGGTGATGCTTCTCCAATTAAGCAACATCCTTACCGGCTCAATCCACTCAAACTTGAATTTATGAGACAAGAAATTAAATATATGCTTGACAATGATATTATTGAGCCGAGTAACAGTGAATGGAGCTCTCCTTGTCTGCTTGTGCCCAAACCAGATAAAACCTTTCGTTTCGTAACTGATTTCAGAAAAGTAAATTCTGTTTCAAAATCTGATTCCTATCCGATTCCAAGGATAGACGATTGCATTGATAATATTGGGCAAGCAAAATTTGTGAGCAAATTTGATTTATTGAAAGGTTACTGGCAAGTCCCATTGACACAGAGAGCTCGAGAAATATCAGCTTTTGTCACACCAGATGGCTTATTTCAATATACTGTAATGCCGTTTGGCATGAAAAGTGCTCAGCTACATTTCAAAGAATGATCAATAATGTTATAAAAGATTTAGATTGTTGTTATGCTTATATTGATGATCTTATTGTATGTAGTGATAGCTGGGAAGAACATTTAACACATTTATATGATACTTTTGATAGATTGTCACAATCAAATTTGACTGTTAATCTTGGTAAAAGTGAATTTTGCCAGGCCACTGATGATTATTTAGGGCATACAGTTGGCCAAGGTCAAGTGAAACCTATTACGGCTAAAGTGGATGCAATTACTAAATTTCCTCCTCCTACAGATAAAAAACAATTTATGAGATATTTAGGCATGATTGGTTTTTACAGAAAATTTTGTTCAAATTTTGCTACTGTTGTTCAACCATTGACTCATCTTTTACGGAAAGACTCTAAATTCATCTGGAGTGAAAATTGTCAAAACGCTTTTGAAAATAGCAAATCACTTTTAATTAATAGTCCAGTTCTGATCACTCCAGACTATGAAAAACAATTTAAACTTGCTGTTGATGCAAGCGATGTAGGAGTTGGAGCTGTTTTATATCAAGAGACAGATGATAATGTTGAGAAACCTATATCATATTTTTCTAAGAAATTAGATAAACATCAGAAAAATTATTCAACTATTGAAAAAGAGTGTTTTGCACTGTTGTCTGCACTTCAACATTTTGATGTATATTTAAATCCCACTGTGCATCCTATTCTTGTTTATACTGATCATAATCCTCTCACCTTCATACATAAAATGAGAAACAAGAACCAGAGATTGACTAGGTGGAGTTTATTGTTACAGGAATATGATGTTATTGTAAAACATATTAAAGGTGAAGATAATGTAATAGCAGATGCTTTATCTAGAACTTATTAAAACACTGTGTATATACTAAGTATTTTGTACATATTATTCATGAAAAGTGTTTGTTACACTCAAACTTTTTTTTAAGGGGGGAGGTGTTATGATATTGTAACTATCATATCTATTTAGTTGGCCTAATTTGTTTTGTGTGGCCTAAGAATGTTTACATTATTTTTTGTTATATTGTGTACAAATTATACACATTGTGTTACAACTATGCAGTTTAGAATTCACTGGAACAATCACTGATACTCATGGAATGATTAGAACTTTCTATTTCACTTACATAACGTTTCCAGAATGATCATAACAAAAGATGCGTAATTTATATTTCTAGCGTTGTCTAGAAGTTTCCGTTTGAGTATTTAAATGCAGACCTAAAAGTTAGTTAAATATAGAGATTTAGACAGAGACATAGATAGACTTAGACATCGATAGACATAGACATCAACGTTCTCAGCAGTTGGATTGACACTTTTATTGAAAACTACATCATACTAGATTGTGACCTATTGGATATAATATTCTGTGGATTCCGAGAAGATTTCCGGATAAAGAAAAGATTGGACTCATATTTTGACAGTTAAGTTGACATTACTCTTTGTGTAATACTTCTTGTAAACTAGTGTATAATAAATATTGTTAAATTTTAGTATTGATTTGTGTCTTTTGTTGGCTACAATTAAAAGGCGATTTTCTGGCATAACAATATATGGGTTGTATCTGACTGTACAAGCGTTATAAATAACAAAATAACACTGGCAAACTGATACCAAGAAGGATGTTTGAACTATAATCCTAATTAAATAGGAAGAAACCATCTTTTGTCTGTGAGAAACAATTATATTTTTGTCATATTACGTGCGATATAAAACTTAAACAAAAATGGGCGTCACAATATTGTTTTAGTACTGAGTTCAACAGCAACGCACAGCACTGAATTAAATATTGGTAACAAAATTATATGTAACACCTTCAACTTTTTCTTTTGTGAATTTATGTTGATTTTTTTTTATAATTTTAATATATTCAAAATATCATTAGGTATTTAGAAGACTGTTATAATGGTTGTCCAATTAAATGCAAATATAACAACCTGCAAGTGTGTCAGTGTAACAAATAAAATGTCAACTTCAACAAATATCGAATTTACTTCGAAGAGTTTAAAATGTACCGAAAAAGGCAGATAACATAAACTTTAAGGCTTACTGGTGAATAATTATTCATGATTAGCTACGATATGTGTCATTTTGAAAATTGTAGCCACCACGTATAAACAAATGATCAAACGTTTAAAATTGAGTTCATCATAAACGTTGATTGTGATACAAACTGTACATCTATAAATCAATTTAGAAATTGTAGTGGTATTATAAATGTAAAATACCAAGATCTGATAGTAATTATCCTTATAAATATTCTCGAACTTGGAAATGACTCTAAAATTAAATATCATAAGTAATATTGGAGTATATGACCAAAAGAAAATTATCTTTAACAGATTGTCTAGATTTTCAAAAAGTTTTATCCCTGTTTTAATTTCTTTAAAAACTAATTAATTTTAAACAAACGAATCATCCCAACATGTCATGCAAGCCGAATGCATGATCCGCAAAGGATTTACGGGGTATTTTTTTTTTTAGATCAATTCCTCATTAACAGAATGTACTAAACTAGATGTGATCTCATTACCAAGTTTTTAAGATGAATATTACATGTTAAAACAGACCAGAACTTTAACATTTTAAATAGAATACATGTATATACGACTAAAAGAATTTTATATCTTTTGAAATATATATTTATATATTCAATTGCCGTTAGCAGTATCACCAATATTGATCAGTTTACAAAAAGACAGATCATCGAGAAATTTGTATAAAAAGCAAAGTGTTATGCGTACTTTATTCAATCTGTATTGTTTATATGAAGAAAAAAAGACATTTAAAAATATTTTATAAATCGATGTAGAGCGGTCCTGGTTACAAGTTAACTTGGTGTTGCGCAGACCAGCCAAAGTTAAGTTGAAATCAGGTCTAGCTCGATCGGAGTTGTTAAAATTAAAGTTAACCAAGTTAACTTATATTAGTAGCGGACCTGTATCAAAGTTAACTATTTCGGCAGTCATGTTTATGGTTTTTTTCTTTATCTGTATTCATCCTGTTATCTGTGTCCTTGACTAAACATTAAATCAAATATAAGCGGCACAATATTGTTTAAATCTGAGTTCAATAGAAATGCATAGCATAGAATGAAATATCTTTTTTAAAATTACTTGTACAACGGTCATAAAATCTTCAAACTTTATAATTCAGTCCGTTTATATTGATTTAATCAAGATATCATCCATGCAAAGATTCATTGACTGTACCTAAACATATACTGAAACGTCAACCACACGATTTATTTTTTTTCGTTTGAACACAAATAAAGGCAGGACATTGCGATACCCAAATTAGTTTGAAAAGGTATTAAGAAAACTGCTATAAAGGCTGCTGAAATAAATGTATAACTAATATTCATCAAGGAACACAATTTTGCACTGTAACAAATTAAATGTGAACTTTGAAAAAAATCGAGTTCAAAAATTTTGAAATGTACAATGTGTACGGAAAAGGACGAAATGTTAAGTCTTCTCGGTGATTATTTATGATTGCCTACTCGGGTAATTAGTTTTAGAATTGTAGCCAAAATGTGTAATAATTTGATAAACTGTTTATAATTAGGCTCATCAAAAAGAGTGATAGTGGTCATGGTGGTATAACCTTTACACGTATAAGTCATTTTTGAAATTTTAATTGTCTGATAAAAGTAAAATACCAATATCTGATAGTATTTAGCTTTATAAGTTTTCTCGTAGCTTGTAATGACTCGCCAATTGAAACATTTTGTTTAATAGCTTTCTTGTGAGCAGCAACGCTCTACCAAAGAAATCATGATAGTAAAAATAGTTTTAAAGCTTGTTATTTTGAAAGAAGCGAACATTAATAAGATAAGATAACCATATAGAAGTCAGTATACCTTACTAAGAGATTTCGCTTATTTGTTTTCCTCGTCATATTGATAATTTGCTCACTGGTTTAACAATCATGTTCCTCTTCAGTTGCATCATAATCTGAACCCATTTGAATAGGCGGAAAAGTCAAATAAATGTATAGCCCAGTTAGTAAAACAAGGATTCCATTATGGAAACTTTAAGCAAAGGCATACACAAATAAATTCCGTGCGTTATTCGAGTATTTCTGGATTTACCTTTATCAGAAATGATCACTCCAACACATTTCATAGCAAGGTATGTATAAATACGTAGAAACGTTTCGAGTTTTATGACAAATATTAAGATATAAAAGAATATTCAAATTAAAGTTAGGCCAACTAAGCTAGAAATGGTTAGAAGATTTGTTTCCTTAAAATAATTTATAAATTCTAAAATCCAAAATATTTATAGATAAAATGCTTCGCTGAGCGCAGCCTGATACGACCGTAGAGGTCGAACCTTGAACAGTTGGGGCAAATTTGGACACAGTATTCAAGCTTGATACTATCTGAATTTGGATTGTGATCAAATGTTTGACATAATATAGGTTTCTGACACAAAATAGATGTGATCAAAGATCATACAAATCTAATGCGCAATACTGTGCAATTAAAGATTTCTACTTGAAACTTTTCAAAAATTTGAAATTCGAAAAATTTGGGAAAAAAAATATGAACCCCTTAAGAAATATATGAACCCCCCAAACTTTTACCTTTCTGACGGATTGAACTCGACTACGTCACACATTGAACTCATACTGACACAAATTACGGAATTTAGTTTTGTTTCATTTAATTAAAATGGCGCCACGGAATAAATACGAATCGTCGGAGGCTCGACATTTTTTTTTATCATTAAGCAGTTTTGCAATAATAAAATGTGTGTGTCTGTTAAAAGAGTGGAGAAATATGCGATTAATAAAGTGTTTTGAAATAACGAGAGTAATCAAATATAAACAATGTAAAAACTCGGCCCATTTTACTTCACCTCCTAATACACAGAAAAAAAAAAATAGCCTTTCAAGACGTCATATTTATGTTGACCGGACTAGGGACGACCAATTCACATTCTTGGGAAAAAATCGAGTCCAAAAAATGATAACGTCTTAAGGGCAAATTTAGTTTTTCCAGAAGGCAGGAAGGCTTCACAGCAAAAATTAAAAATAGCATATCAAGACGTCATAATTATTTGGACGAGGGAAACATGGAGTGGTTGGCTCTGAAAATAAATAAATATTCGTATCTACTTAATCATGCGCATATAATAATTATGCGAGCAGAAAAATTTCAAAAAATTATGTTTGTTCTTCGCAATCACTGAAAATCAATATTCGTACCAAACAAAAATATAGAGAATTCTCCTGGGTTCCTTCAAAGTCGGGCTTCTCAGATGAAATATCAGCAAATTATTTTTTTTTCTGAGTAACTAGACCCTTTATTAGGGAATATCCATTTATAGAACTATATCTATAGGACATTCATCAAGTACCTATAATGACTATAGGACATTCAATAAGTACCTGCTATAACTAAAGGACATTCAACAAGCACCTACTATGATAATAGGACATTCATCAAGTTACTGGTAAGATTTTATGACATTCAATAAGTACCTGATATAACTATAAGACAGTCAAGAGTACCTACTATAGCTATAGGATATTTATCAATGACCTGATAATAACTAAAGGACATTCAACAAGTACTCACTATGACTATAGGACATTCAATAAGTACCTACTATAAATAGAGGACATTCAACAATTACCACCTTTAACAAGTACCTGCTATATCTATAGGACATTCATCAAGTACCTGATATTACTATAGGAAATTCAACAAGTACTTGCTATGACAATAGGATATTCATCAAGTTACTGGTAAGATTTTATGACATTCAATAAGTACCTGATATAACTATAAGACAGTCAAGAGTACCTACTATAGCTATAGGATATTTATCAATGACCTGCTAATAACTAAAGGACATTCAACAAGTACTCACTGTGACTATAGGACATTCAATAAGTACCTACTATAAATAGAGGACATTCAACAATTACCACCTTTAACAATAGGATATTCATCAAATACCGGTAACTGCCGAGAGTATCGGACATTCATCAAGTAACCACTTTGACTATAGGACATTCAACAAGTATTTGCTATATTTATTGGACATTCAACAAGTACCTGTTATAACTAAAGGACATTCAACAAGTACCTACTATAACAA